>JAQIUQ010007695.1:117500-159165 GCA_030378365.1 Hybognathus amarus | reverse complement strand
GAATGGTGAGTGAGCAATCATTGAGATCAGTAGTGAGTGAGTGGGTGGGGATCAGTGACATTGAGTGTGAGCACCTGATGGTAAGTGGTGAGTGGTACTGGTGACAGCACTGGTCAGCACTCGTGAGTGAGTGAGTGAGATGTGAGTAATGGTGGAGATGGTAGTGAGTGAGTGATTGAGTGAGTGATTGACTGAGTGAGTCACTGAGTGAGTGACTGACTAAGTGAGTAAGTCGAGTGAATGAGTGAGTGATCGATGATCGAGTGACTGGAGTGAGTGAGTGACTGAGTGAGTGACTGAGTGAGTAACTTGAGTGAGTGACTGACTGACTGACTGACTGACTGAGTGACTGACTAAGTGAGTAATCGAGTGAATGAGTGAGTGAGTGATCGAGTGAGTGACTGAGTGATTGAGTGACTGAGTGAGTGAGAGTGTGTGAGAGAGAGTGTTGTTTGTGTGTGTGTGTGTGTTAGAGAGAGAGAGAGAGAGAGAGAGAGAGAGAGAGAGATAGTGTGTGATTGTGTGTGTGGGTGATTGTGAGTGTGTGTATGTGTGTGAACTTCTGAATGGTGCATGACTCTCTTCTCTGTCCTGAGTCGGTTCTTCTCCTTCGCTCAGAGTTTAAGGGATAAAGCATCTCTCCTCACGTCCCTCTCTCTCTCAGCGTGTGATCACTCACTCAACACGATTCACCATCAGCCTGCCTCCGTTCGCAATAAGACTGTTCTTTCTGTTCTTTCTGTCAGTGAGAATAACTCAATGATCTACTTGGTCCAGTAAAGAGCACAGAATGCCTCCCAGTGTCATTCACTTATTGACATTTCCCAAGCAGCCGCTTCTGTGGTGTTTCCGTGATAACGACAGAGTCGTGTGCTTGTTTGGCCTGCGGTGTGAATCGATGCTCGAGGAAGAGGAGGGATGAAGTATCTGATGAAGAAGCGAGAACATTAATGTGATTCATCGTTGTCCTTCGTCTCATTTCCTCTGGTTCCAGAGGTCAAGACGTTGAATCGGATTGCGTGAGCGTCAGGGAACATTCATTCATTTGGCTCTCGGGATCTGTTATAATGAGTTCTCTTCGCAGGAAGTTTGATTGACAGGCAATCTGACCAATCAGGAATCCGACATTTCTGTCTGACAAAGCAGTACGGAGAGTTAGAGATTTTATATCTCTAACTCCCTAACTAGATTTATATACAGGAGAGTTATATGATTTATAGAGAATTATAGAGATACTATAGTATATTCTTTATTTTATTAACTAACATTAACAAATATTTACTAATAAAATAACACGAATTGCTCGTTGTTAGTTAATACATTAACCAATGTTAATTTATGTGGTGTAATCGAATAAATTAATTAATAGCATATTAGGATTTGTTGTGGTTTCAAGATTGGTATTAAGGGTTGTGAAGTTTTGCTGGTTTTGATATGACCTAACTACTGAACAGTTCCTAAGCTGTAGAAACCCCTATATGAGGTAAATACTGTTTATTAATAATCATTATTCCTCAATGCTTGCAGCTGAACCTCTTCACCCAGGCCAGCATGAGGATGCCCGACTCACACAGTTTCAGCAGCATCTTAAACCAGACCCACACGCTATCATGTAAGAACATCATGATCTCTCTCGCCCTCGCTCTCTCTCTCACTCTATCTCTCTCGCCCTCGCTCACTCTATCTCTCTCGCCCTCGCTCTCCTCTCACTCTCTCTCTCTCGCCCTCGCTCTCTCTCTCACTCTATCTCTCTCGCCCTCGCTCTCCTCTCACTCTATCTCTCTCGCCCTCGCTCACTCTATCTCTCTCGCCCTCGCTCACTCTATCTCTCTCGCCCTCGCTCACTCTATCTCTCTCGCCCTCGCTCACTCTATCTCTCTCGCCCTCGCTCACTCTATCTCTCTCGCCCTCGCTCTCTCTCTCACTCTATCTCTCTCGCCCTCGCTCTCTCTCTCACTCTATCTCTCTCGCCCTCGCTCACTCTATCTCTCTCGCCCTCGCTCACTCTATCTACTCTCGCCCTCGCTCACTCTATCTCTCTCGCCCTCGCTCTCTCTCTCACTCTATCTCTCTCGCCCTCGCTCTCTCTCTCACTCTATCTCTCTCGCCCTCGCTCCACCTCTATCTCTCTCGCCTCGCTCTCTCTCTCACTCTATCTCTCTCGCCCTCGCTCTCTCTCTCCCTCTATCTCTCTCTGTCTCTCATTCTATCTCTCTCTCAATCTCTCACCCTCACTCTATCTCTCTCTCACCCTCGCTTTCTCTCACCCTCTTGCTCTCTCTCGCCTTCACTCTCTCTCTTACTCTATCTCTATCTCGCTCTCTCTCTGTTTCTCACTCTCTCTCTCTCTCGATCTCTCACCCTCACTCTCTCTCTCGCCCCTCACTTTCTCTCACCCCCTCGCTTCTCTCTCACCCCCTTGCTTTCTCTCGCCTTCACTCTCTCTCTTACTCTTCACTCTCTCTCTTACTATATCTATCTCGCTCTCTCTCTCACCCTCGTTCTCTCACCCTTGCTTGCTCTCTCTCTCACTCTATCTCTCTCGCCCTCACTCTCTCTCTCGCTCTCTCTTTCTCTCTCCCCCTCTCTATCTTGCTCTCCCCCCCTCTCTCTCTCTCTCTCTCTCTCGCTCATATGATGAATCATCGCTGCAGATTTGACCCTTATCACTTTCTCTGATCTCTGCTTTCCTGCACACAGCAAATAATGAAGCGTCTCATCAAACGCTACGTCCTGAAAGCACAAGTGGACAAAGAGAACGATGAAGTGAATGAAGGTGACGTGTGGTTTACTCTGACATTCTGGGGTTTCTCTAACTGATTAAAACAGAATAAATGGGAACGTTTGCCACTAAAACTAACCAACTGAAATAAACACTTGTTTGCAGTCAAAAAATTATCATCATATGAAATTATTAGAAAAACATTTGTTATCAATTAGTGGTGAAAAGTAATTATGTCTGAAAACACTGTTCTCAGTAACTAGGGAATGCATGACCCTGTATATATTCATATATTGGACTATACTGGACATCTAGTGGCCACGCAATGCTATTACAGATGATATTATTTATTTTTTCCCCAGTTTGCACTAATTAATTAACTAATAAATTAAAATATAAAAATATAAAATGTTATTTTATATAGAAATAAATGGGCCAAAATTAAGATATTGTTTAATAACACAGAATCCCCTTACAATAACAAATATTATAGTTAAAAACATTATTGAAATGAAATATAGTGGATTAACATGCTCTGTTTTGACCATGAACAACATACGTGTAACTCCCACATGAACAATACCAGACGGTTAAGCACATTTATCCAGCAAATGTTTCCTGAGTGGTCTGGTGTGTGTGTTCTGATGTGTGTGTGATCTGTAGGCGAGCTGAAGGAGATCAAGCAGGATATATCCAGCCTTCGATACGAACTGCTGGAGGAGAAGTCTCAGGCCACGGAGGAGCTTTCGATCCTCATTCAGAAACTCAGTGACAAACTCAACCCACGTCCAGTCCATCCACACTGACCCCTGCTGACCCCTGCTGACCAGCGGTGAACTCACATTTATCTTAAATATATCCTTCTTTAATATGCAGAGATCATAAATAAGCCATTTACACACTGCAGATGAAGGCACTTCTCCTTTAAGTTACTGTTAACAGTTCGTCTAGCATTAGCTCCACCCTTTAATGCTGATTGGCCTGGTGTGTTTTGATTGACGGCTCCATGGAAGTGCAATATTCAGTAAGTGACACTTTTCTGAGTTTCACCTTCAATACATGACTGTATAAGCAAAGTTTCTGAATGATATCTGTGTTATTTAAATGGACATGTCATTGTTTATTCATGTTCTGGAGTACATAGCGGTGTGTATCGAAAACCATATGTTTTATACACAACGGAAGTCATTGTGAATCTTTCAATAAGCGTAATGTACAGTATTTCTCGAGCTACTTTAGGCAGGGATATTTTGTCTGCTTTATACATTTATTCCTTGGGAAACTGTATATGTGTAACTGTGAAGCTACAAAGTAGATGAAATATTAGTCCGGTGTCACCAAAACCCATTATGATTTTTCATAAATGTCCTTTTATGTAGAGTGTGATAGAGCTGTCTGTGGATGAATTCAAAGTGCAGATAAATGGAGTTATTGTCTCCTAAAAGAAAGAAGTGATTCTGAACTGAAATGAATCGATCAGTAATTCAGTCTCACAATTCCATCATTTGCATAATGCCTGCCTGTGATCTTGATTGGCTGACGCTGCTCTTAGCCCCGCCCTCAAACACTGTAGTGCATCTGAGAGTGTAAGAGTTTGGTTCGTCGACGCTGTTTTCTGAGATTGATACGGTAAAACTCACGCCATCGTTACTGTTCGTATCACTGTTATCAAGAGCTGAGATTCACGTATGATAATGATCGTTTGCTTTCTGACCAATCACAGCAGAGCAGCTCTCAGAGAGGCGGGGCTTAGAGAGACTGCGCGTTTCAGACACTGAGAAAAAACATGTTGTAGGAGAAAACAATAAAACATTATAAACCTTCAGAATAGCATAATGGGGCACTTTAAGATGGAGAGACTAATTATTAATACAATTATTTCTTGTTACAGTAACTTTTTTTGTTTCTTGCCCCAAAAATCATGATTAATGAAACCCATCAGGCTTATATCCTTGTGTGCAGCTCTAAAGGAATATCATAAAACGGATTGTGATAAAAATTGATTCTGATTGGTTGAGCTGCGATTGAAGCCGTTGTAAATGACTCCACACACACACACACACACCTGTGAGCGCATTACATTAGTGTCACTGTGCATCTGCCGTCTGTGATCTTCACACGACTCTCGGACTGTATGTGAGAAGTTTCATGTGTGTGTTATTCCTTTAAGATGTTTGTTTGTTCTTCACTGGTTGTGTTATCTCCTGAGCAGAAATGATGTAAAAATCATGATATCTCACTCATCTGTACAGTGTAAAACCTAAACTGAGAATCGCAGTAGTAAAGCTCGTTTCGGTCCATAGAGGGCGCCAGTTCACTTCACTGAGAGCAAGTCTGCGTCGTGTTCAAGACCATCCTGATGAATCATGTATGTAGTAATATCCATATAAAAGCAGTCGATGGTTTATTCATGATAGACAGCAGTTTATATGTAGGTTCAGAGACTGGCCTCGTCAGGGCTACTCAAACAAAATATCACGTGTGTGAAAATATGTGCAATTTAGATGTTTTTGCTTGTTCATGTATATAGACAGTTTAAGCTATGCATTTTCATATACTTATCAATGAAATGATTTTAGAGCGAAACCTAAGAAATGTAACTATGGCTGTAATACACTAGCACTGAGACATTTGTAATGTTTTCTATATAAAATCTATTCAAGAAAACAAATGTGTTGGATTTCGTTTGTTGCACATTATACACGTCTACAAGTGAAACTCAAAAGGGAGAGTTTCCCCAAAATGAAATGAACGAACACTTTAATTGGTGTTCTTATGACTGATCTCAGATATGCAGTATCTTTGTTTATCATTAAATGAACCCTGAGGTGGAAGATGACCTCCTTTCCTGATATTTCTTTCTTTTGATATTAATGTTTTCCCATTTTTTGGCACCATACAGTCTTCCTCTAAAACGTTTATATACTGTTTGTTTCTTTGAACGCGTCACATGATCATGTTGTGACCCTCAGGAGTTACAGATGAACGTTCTGGAGATGTTATTCATCATATCCCATGGTTCAGTTGTGACATCAAATATTACAAAATGGGTCTGCGGACAATACAGAGTCTTAAGTTGCCACATGCAATGATGACTAAAGAGCCGATTTCAAAGCAACATTCTCAGCTATGAAATATAATTTTGGCATATTCAGATCCTGAAATGAAGCATGCATGATACAATTATTTAAAAACATTTTATTTTATGTCAATAATAGACTAGCATGCAGCTGGACCAATCGATCCCCAGAAAACACAAAGTTCAGTGTGTAATATTCAGCATCTTGTGTGGTGTCACCTTTCTCATGGTTGTTAAATCACATTTATCAACCATGAACCTGGGCACACAAACAATGCGTCATAAAGTAGCTCATTTACTTGAACGTTTTGAGCACGTAGGCAATTAAAAGTTGAACACACCCCACCTTTATACTCACGAATGACCGAAATCACCCCCTATGTAGTTCACTTGAAGGAGTGAATGAAAAGGAGTGTAGCGAATTCGGACAGCCGTTGAGTGTACATCCATTAAGGTTTTCGGACATCACTACAAATGTCTGTCCCTTAAAAAACGCCCTATTTGAGGGTATAGGGGGTGATTTCGGATGTGTTTTGAATGAGGCAAGGCTTTGGAGACACTGTGATCGTCTGCTTTCAAAGCTAGCTTGCTATTACTAGCCTGTCTGAAATTGCCAACCCTGCCTTTAACTGGCAACCAAGCTGGTTTCCATTATGTTTCCATTCCAGCATTAGGCTATTCTCAACTACAGAGACTAGCAAAACCATAAGACCAAACAATAGAGTGATCAGATGCCTCCATTTTCCCTCGACAGTACTAGCATCTGGTGTTGTGTCCCTGACTGGATCTGTCCCTGGAAATGTCCTTGTTTTACAGCATGTTCAAAACCGACCAACGTCGCATAAAGAAGTAGCTTAATCACGATCAGAAACATAGCATAAAAGCACAAACATAAACAACATTTTTTTTCAACTTTAAGTAATTACAGTTGAAAATTAAACCATTACAAAAAATAACTAAACATATTTGTTAAAGGCCTTTTTACTAAAGGTATATGTCTTCGATTTTTTTTTTTTGTAATGTGTTTTTTAAGTCAATATTTTTATATATTTTTTTATAGTTTAGCTTTTTACAGTGGTTATTATTTACTATTTCATAGTGTTATTTGGTGAATTGCATTAAAACATCATAATAAAATTATTACAATATCACGGAACCCACAACAATAATAATAATAAAAGAAACTAAAACATGTACTTTCCCCGTTTTTAAATTATTAGATATTTAAATTTAAAATAAGACTTTAATTATATTTTTACGGCTGTCGCCTGTTTTCATTTCGGAAATCAAAGGTGTTTTAGAAAAGCCATGTCAAATTTATGCTATTAAGCCTCATTGCAAAGTCAAGTTTATGCTACTTTTATTTAAGCCAGGTCAATTAATTTTTATTGAATTATTTTTTTTACGCGCAACTTTATACCATTTCATTTTTAAAGCATGTTAAAATAAAACCGATGGACTTTTATTATGAATTGTCTTTGATTGTGTTGTGTTGTTAACAGGAGCGTTGCAACTTCCGTGTCAGGATGGCCGAGCGGTCTAAGGCGCTACGTTCAGGTCGTAGTCTCCCTGGAGGCGTGGGTTCGAATCCCACTTCTGACAAAAACACTTTTTTTCCATCGAAATAAATCCTGTAACTAGCGAGTCCTATAGAGGCTGATTAAAGTGTTACCCATCCTACAGGCCATCAGATCATTTGTTTGATTTATTAATGTTGTCTTTTGTCTCCGTTATAGACACACCTAACCGTTCAATACTAGTCCCCCCTCCCGTTTTTTTTCTTTGTGGCATCACAAAGACGTGGCATAAAGCATGAGTTACAGATTGCAAACACCATTCAATACCCAGACTAATGTTACAGCCCTTGTTTAACATCGGTAACCTTTCCGTGATGCTCATGAAATATTCATGTACACATTGTTGGGCATTTTTAAATAAACTCAACTCAGCTGGAAAGAGAAATATCACAGGAGTAACCCTGTACAACAGCATTGTCTCAAAACTCAGTCTTTACTGTAACGTTACTTTTGTGTGACTGCTATCTTCTTCATTCTTGGACAGAAAGCTTTTCGTTGTGGTTTTATTGTGACAGTGAACTTTGAGCAGCTCAGCCTGGGGAGATTATGTTTGATTTGTGTGGGTTTGGACAAAATACAGAGTTCAGCAATAGTTTACATTAAATACGTGCCGTATTATGATAGAATAATGCTATTCAATGGCTAAATAAATGATTCCTCCACTTTCATTCACGTAAATATCACGTTACGACACATGATAGACAGTCCGGGTGTTGAGTGTGTTGGTCATCTGATCTAAGCATGCATGCTGTGACAAAAACAGGCTAGAAGGAAACCTTGCATGGATTAACATCTATTTTTTTTGCGGTATGAATGCATGTGTGAGCCGAAATCAACTTGACGAGACAGTCTTTAAGTTATTCGACAAGACGAGAGCGTGAATCAAATTAGAGATGAGACGTTCATTGCACCATCTATGCATATACTTAGAACATACTTAGACCCTGGCATTGATATATTAATAGTTATTAGTTATGACTCTTGTTTGTGATAATCTCAGAAACCCTATGTTCATTTTGTAGGTCAAGCAAAACTCATTCTTGGTTGTTTTCAGAAACCAAACTGGTAACTCATTCTTCAAACTCATTCTTCTTTTGTGTTCCCAAGAAATAAATGAATACAGGATTGGAACAACATGAGGGTGAGTAAATAATGACAGAATTGTAGTTTTTTGGTGACTGTCCCTTTAAAACAAACTGTATTTGCCTTTAGACAGCAACTGTGGCCTTAGAAAGAGAAAACTTCTATGTAGGCTAAAAGTCTGTCCTTTTGTCAGGGTTGTCATGTCATGACTTGTCATGCTGTCAAATCTTTCTTGAGAATATCAATGACTTAAACCAGAAGCTGGATCTGGAGACTACTGTATATTTCATGTACAGGAATAACTTCAATGTTGATCCAGTCATTTCAGGACAAGTCATCTGCAGATGCAAACACACACCACAGTTGTATGTGTTTGATGGTATTTGGTGTGTTAGAGTGATTCTGCACTTCTAGTGACTGGAAGAACCAGTTCTTGGATAATCACTGCAAACGCAGCCGGCAAACACGAGACGATTTACATACAGATAAAATTGTTTGCATTGATCCTTCCTTTCGCTGTTGAAACATGCAAGTCACAGTGAACACAGGAAAGGTTGAAGATGATAAAGGGATCGCAGCTTTTACATTGCTGACGTATATAGTTCTCCACATCTTAGGCCCAGGAATATATGAAGAGTTCTGATGCAAAAGCCTCTAAGTGCCATTTGAAATTTTCTTCTAAAATTATCATTTGTATCAAGCTTGTATATTTAAGTTCAGTAATTTCACTTAAATGGCAATGAAGATTACCTATTAATTGTCATTTAAGTGAAATTACTGAACTTAAATATACAAGCTTGATAAAAAATGTCATTTTAGAAGAAAATATCAAATGGCATTTGAGGCTTTTGCATCTGAACTCTTCATATCTATAACCACCTAAATTAAACATTTGTCTTATTTTTAACCCTCTGGTGCTGTTCATCAATTTATTTATTTTTCTCACATTATTACTTCATCTGGAATGGTATAAAACAATTTTTGGGCACTTGCTGTGCAAACACACACACAAAACGTACATGATTCGAAAAGGTTCAATGGTTCTGAAACACATAGTCACACTTGTATTGTTAGCGGTCAAAATGAATTTCATTTTTAATTTTTGATTTTTTTTTTTGAATTTCAACTAGTGGAAGCGTTTGGTACTGCAGCCTAACAAAAATAATTTTTTGAGACTAATCAATCAACCTCAAATTTGAAGCTCAACTTGTTTTCTCACAGTTTTAGAGTAAAACGTGTTTTTAACAAATATTTAATGCAAAAATTATAATGGTATTTTTGTGCTTTTTTCATTACAATAAAATTGTATAACTTTTTTCAAGTGTACATTTTATACTTTTTTCCACTCCAGGAATAATCTGACGAGTTTCTTCTTTCTAAAGAGACCAAACTGAAGTCTGCAGGACACCAGACAGGAAGTGAGACTGTATCTGTGCAACGCTCTCGGGATGTTGTAATAAAGTGAGTGAGACTTTTACACCATGTAAGGAACAATGGCAAGTGCTCAGATCACATTAAAGTTATATCATAATAGATATAAAATTGCAAAACATGAGTTGTTTTCAGGAAATGGTGCAAATTGTGCTTGAAAGCCTTAGAATTGCATAGATTTTAATTTGGAAAAGTCTATTTTCCTCATGCACACATAAATAATAGTCCACTATTATTATCACTATTGGTCTACAGATATGCATTTTTAAATGAATCTTTAATTTTCAAAGTTGACATGAAACTGAACTTCTTCATAGTGTCGTATATCCGAGTGAAACACTTCTGGAACAAGAACACATGTGGGCGGGGCTTGATTGTGTCTGTATGGATTTGATTGGCTGGTTGTGGATTGCTATTGGCTGATCTCATGTGAGTGACAGGTTATAGCCCCGCCCACATCATCAGAGAAGAGATGCTGCAAGACAAACTTATTCTCAAGATTATTTAAACATTAATGATGTGCACAAATGAATCATTTACCGCACAATACTAGACCAAATACTAAACATGCAAGTTATTTAATTCTCCTCAATGAATGTTGTTGCATAACCACTGCTTTCATTGCTAAGGGAAATAATGACATTATACTACTTACCTTGACATTAAAAGCAAAAGATCCTGCATGACGACCTTTTGTCCCTTATTAAAACACACAGTTATGATCCGGTGAATTTAAAAGGTTCACGGTTAAGATTTTAAGTGGATGCAACTCACAGCTCACACTTATTTCATTGCACAGACTTCCCCTAATGCATTTTGTTCAGATAATGTGACATTTAATGCTGTATATTTCATCTGCACACTATCAGCTGCTGTCGCTCCTTAAATAATCATGTCTGAAGACGGACATGATCAGCTGAGGCCTGCATTCAGTTAATGTTACACTGACATTGAATACCGTACAGCAGCGTAAACACATTTATATTGTGTGCTTTATACTATAGCCTTTAAACTTGGTGTATAATGGTGATTCTGCACTTTCACCTCCACAATGAGGACTGAACAGGAGGAACCAGTTCTTATGATTCAACTGCAAATACAATCCCAACGACTAACAGATGAGGCCAGACCAGCTCATGCCTGTCTTTAACTGAGACATACACACTACCGGTCAAAAGTTTAAGATCGGTAAGACTTTTTATGTTTTTAAAAGAAGTCTCTTCTGCTCACCAAGGCTGCAATTTTTTGATAAAAAACACAGTAATATTGTGAAATATTCTGACAATTTAAAATGACTTTTTTATGTTAATATATATTAAAATGTAATTTATTCCTCAAAAAAAGCTGAATTTTCAGCATCATTACTCCAGTCTTCAGTGTCACATGATCCTTCACAAATCACTCTAATATGATGATTTTATGCTCCAAAAACATGTATGATTATTATCCATTGTTGAAAACAGTTTTTTACATTTTTATTTCAGGATTCTTTGATTAATAGAAAGTTCAAAGAAAAGCATTTATTTAATTAGAATCTTTTCTAACATTATAAATGTCTTTACTGTAACTTTTGATCAATGTAACTCATCCTTGATGAATAGAAGTATTGATTTCTTATTTATTTCCTACAATAATAAAATACAAATTCTTACTGACCCCAAACTTTTTAAAGGGTAGTGTTTAATGTAACAAAAGCTTTCCATTTCAGATAAAAGCTGTTCTTTTGAACTTTCTATTCAT
Source organism: Hybognathus amarus (assembly GCA_030378365.1). Lineage (NCBI taxonomy): Eukaryota > Metazoa > Chordata > Actinopteri > Cypriniformes > Leuciscidae > Hybognathus > Hybognathus amarus. The sequence goes on along the minus strand of JAQIUQ010007695.1, from coordinate 147,533 downwards.
CAAAGAATCCTGAAATAAAAATGTAAAAAACTGTTTTCAACATGGATAATAATCATACATGTTTTTGGAGCATAAAATCATCATATTAGAGTGATTTGTGAAGGATCATGTGACACTGAAGACTGGAGTAATGATGCTGAAAATTCAGAGGAATAAATTACATTTTAATATATATTAACATAAAAAAGTCATTTTAAATTGTCATAATATTTCACAATATTACTGTGTTTTTTGTGTATTTTTTTATAAAAACAATTGCAGCCTTGGTGAGCAGAAGAGACTTCTTTTAAAAACATAAAAAATCTTACCGATCTTAAACTTTTGACTGGTAGTGTATATTAAGCTTGAGTTGCATGTCAGTCTCTTGCAGATTTAATGGATTCGTAATTTTTAAAGTCGACATGAAACAGAAGTTGCGAATCATCTTTTTTCCCCATGTCGTATCCGAGTAAAACGCTTCTAGAACAAGAACACTTGGCGGGGTGGAATTGATTGGATGGTTGTGGTTTGCTATTGGCTAATCATGTGAGTGACAGGTTATAGCCCCGCCCACATCATCAGAGAAGAGATGCTGCAAGAGGAAGATATTCTGATTCAAGATTATTAAAACATTAATGATGTGCACGAATTAATCATTTATATACTGCATTATATTTCATATTTAATGGTTCATGATGACTTTAAACGGTAACACTTTACAATAAGGTTCATTAGTTAACATTAGTAAATGCATTAACTAACATGAACTAATGATGAGCAATGCATTAGTTACAGTGTTTATTAATCTTTGTTAATGTTAGTTAATATAAATACAGCTGTTCATTGTGTGTTCATGTTAGTTCACAGTGCATTAACTAATGTTTACTAATACAACTTTTGATTTTAATAACGTATTAGTAAATGTTGGAATCAATATTAACTAAGATTAATAAATGCTGAAGAAGTATTGTTCATTCTTAGTACGTGTTAACTAATGTAGTTAACTAATGTTAACTAACGAACCTTATTGTAAAGTGTTACCCTTTAAACATATAGGACATTACATTCGGTTGTTTTCAACAGGTTATAATCCCAGGTGTGACGAGTAACAAGCTCCTCTGGGATAAATCATGAACAGAAGCGCTAAAACTGCAGTCTCTCTGTCTCTCTCAGTCTCTATTCCTTCCTCCCTTCTCCTGTTGTTGTTTGGCCAGGGCGATAGAGACCAAACCAGTGCATTGAAAAATACTTGGCATGCAAACTGGGTGAACATGTCCTTATCTGACCTGAACTGTGTTGGCTTTCCTATTCTCATTTTCTTTCTTTGTTTTCTTTCCATATTAACCCAGATTCAATCCCAACATTGTGACATGCATTATCCTGCTGGAAGTATCAGAGGATGGGGACATGGTGGCCATAAAGGGATGGACAGGGTCAGAAACAATGCTCAGGTAGGCCGTGACATTTGAAACGATGCCCAATTGGCACTAATAGGCCTAAAGTGTGCCAAGAAAACATCCCCCACACCATTACACCACCACCACCAGCCTGCAGAGTGGTAACAAGACATGGAAAAATGTCGCCTGGTCTGATGAGTCTCGATTTCTGTAGAACATTCAGATGGTCAGAACATGGATCCATCATGTCTTGTTACCACTCTGCAGGCTGGTGGTGGTGGTGTAATGGTGTGGGGGATGTTTTCTTGGCACACTTTAGGCCTATTAGTGCCAATTGGGCATCGTTTCAAATGTCACGGCCTACCTGAGCATTGTTTCTGACCCTGTCCATCCCTTTATGGCCACCATGTCCCCATCCTCTGATACTTCCAGCAGGATAATGCATGTCACAATGTTGGGATTGAATCTGGGTTAATATGGAAAGAAAACAAAGAAAGAAAATGAGAATAGGAAAGCCAACACAGTTCAGGTCAGATAAGGACATGTTCACCCAGTTTGCATGCCAAGTATTTTTCAATGCACTGGTTTGGTCTCTATCGCCCTGGCCAAACAACAACAGGAGAAGGGAGGAAGGAATAGAGACTGAGAGAGACAGAGAGACTGCAGTTTTAGCGCTTCTGTTCATGATTTATCCCAGAGGAGCTTGTTACTCGTCACACCTGGGATTATAACCTGTTGAAAACAACCGAATGTAATGTCCTATATGTTTAAAGGGTAACACTTTACAATAAGGTTCGTTAGTTAACATTAGTTAACTACATTAGTTAACACGTACTAAGAATGAACAATACTTCTTCAGCATTTATTAATCTTAGTTAATATTGATTCCAACATTTACTAATACGTTATTAAAATCAAAAGTTGTATTAGTAAACATTAGTTAATGCACTGTGAACTAACATGAACACACAATGAACAGCTGTATTTATATTAACTAACATTAACAAAGATTAATAAACACTGTAACTAATGCATTGCTCATCATTAGTTCATGTTAGTTAATGCATTTACTAATGTTAACTAATGAACCTTATTGTAAAGTGTTACCGTTTAAAGTCATCATGAACCATTAAATATGAAATATAATGCAGTATATAAATGATTAATTCGTGCACATCATTAATGTTTTAATAATCTTGAATCAGAATATCTTCCTCTTGCAGCATCTCTTCTCTGATGATGTGGGCGGGGCTATAACCTGTCACTCACATGATTAGCCAATAGCAAACCACAACCATCCAATCAATTCCACCCCGCCAAGTGTTCTTGTTCTAGAAGCGTTTTACTCGGATACGACATGGGGAAAAAAGATGATTCGCAACTTCTGTTTCATGTCGACTTTAAAAATTACGAATCCATTAAATCTGCAAGAGACTGACATGCAACTCAAGCTTAATATACACTACCAGTCAAAAGTTTAAGATCGGTAAGATTTTTTATGTTTTTAAAAGAAGTCTCTTCTGCTCACCAAGGCTGCAATTGTTTTTATAAAAAAATACACAAAAAACACAGTAATATTGTGAAATATTATGACAATTTAAAATGACTTTTTTATGTTAATATATATTAAAATGTAATTTATTCCTCTGAATTTTCAGCATCATTACTCCAGTCTTCAGTGTCACATGATCCTTCACAAATCACTCTAATATGATGATTTTATGCTCCAAAAACATGTATGATTATTATCCATGTTGAAAACAGTTTTTTACATTTTTATTTCAGGATTCTTTGATGAATAGAAAGTTCAAAAGAACAGCTTTTATCTGAAATGGAAAGCTTTTGTTACATTAAACACTACCCTTTAAAAAGTTTGGGGTCAGTAAGAATTTGTATTTTATTTATGTAGGAAATAAATAAGAAATCAATACTTCTATTCATCAAGGATGAGTTACATTGATCAAAAGTTACAGTAAAGACATTTATAATGTTAGAAAAGATTCTAATTAAATAAATGCTGTTCTTTGAACTTTCTATTAATCAAAGAATCCTGAAATAAAAATGTAAAAAACTGTTTTCAACAATGGATAATAATCATACATGTTTTTGGAGCATAAAATCATCATATTAGAGTGATTTGTGAAGGATCATGTGACACTGAAGACTGGAGTAATGATGCTGAAAATTCAGCTTTTTTTGAGGAATAAATTACATTTTAATATATATTAACATAAAAAAGTCATTTTAAATTGTCAGAATATTTCACAATATTACTGTGTTTTTTATCAAAAAATTGCAGCCTTGGTGAGCAGAAGAGACTTCTTTTAAAAACATAAAAAGTCTTACCGATCTTAAACTTTTGACCGGTAGTGTGTATGTCTCAGTTAAAGACAGGCATGAGCTGGTCTGGCCTCATCTGTTAGTCGTTGGGATTGTATTTGCAGTTGAATCATAAGAACTGGTTCCTCCTGTTCAGTCCTCATTGTGGAGGTGAAAGTGCAGAATCACCATTATACACCAAGTTTAAAGGCTATAGTATAAAGCACACAATATAAATGTGTTTACGCTGCTGTACGGTATTCAATGTCAGTGTAACATTAACTGAATGCAGGCCTCAGCTGATCATGTCCGTCTTCAGACATGATTATTTAAGGAGCGACAGCAGCTGATAGTGTGCAGATGAAATATACAGCATTAAATGTCACATTATCTGAACAAAATGCATTAGGGGAAGTCTGTGCAATGAAATAAGTGTGAGCTGTGAGTTGCATCCACTTAAAATCTTAACCGTGAACCTTTTAAATTCACCGGATCATAACTGTGTGTTTTAATAAGGGACAAAAGGTCGTCATGCAGGATCTTTTGCTTTTAATGTCAAGGTAAGTAGTATAATGTCATTATTTCCCTTAGCAATGAAAGCAGTGGTTATGCAACAACATTCATTGAGGAGAATTAAATAACTTGCATGTTTAGTATTTGGTCTAGTATTGTGCGGTAAATGATTCATTTGTGCACATCATTAATGTTTAAATAATCTTGAGAATAAGTTTGTCTTGCAGCATCTCTTCTCTGATGATGTGGGCGGGGCTATAACCTGTCACTCACATGAGATCAGCCAATAGCAATCCACAACCAGCCAATCAAATCCATACAGACACAATCAAGCCCCGCCCACATGTGTTCTTGTTCCAGAAGTGTTTCACTCGGATATACGACACTATGAAGAAGTTCAGTTTCATGTCAACTTTGAAAATTAAAGATTCATTTAAAAATGCATATCTGTAGACCAATAGTGATAATAATAGTGGACTATTATTTATGTGTGCATGAGGAAAATAGACTTTTCCAAATTAAAATCTATGCAATTCTAAGGCTTTCAAGCACAATTTGCACCATTTCCTGAAAACAACTCATGTTTTGCAATTTTATATCTATTATGATATAACTTTAATGTGATCTGAGCACTTGCCATTGTTCCTTACATGGTGTAAAAGTCTCACTCACTTTATTACAACATCCCAGAGCGTTGCACAGATACAGTCTCACTTCCTGTCTGGTGTCCTGCAGACTTCAGTTTGGTCTCTTTAGAAAGAAGAAACTCGTCAGATTATTCCTGGAGTGGAAAAAAGTATAAAATGTACACTTGAAAAAAGTTATACAATTTTATTGTAATGAAAAAAGCACAAAAATACCATTATAATTTTTGCATTAAATATTTGTTAAAAACACGTTTTACTCTAAAACTGTGAGAAAACAAGTTGAGCTTCAAATTTGAGGTTGATTGATTAGTCTCAAAAAATTATTTTTGTTAGGCTGCAGTACCAAACGCTTCCACTAGTTGAAATTCAAAAAAAAAAATCAAAAATTAAAAATGAAATTCATTTTGACCGCTAACAATACAAGTGTGACTATGTGTTTCAGAACCATTGAACCTTTTCGAATCATGTACGTTTTGTGTGTGTGTTTGCACAGCAAGTGCCCAAAAATTGTTTTATACCATTCCAGATGAAGTAATAATGTGAGAAAAATAAATAAATTGATGAACAGCACCAGAGGGTTAAAAATAAGACAAATGTTTAATTTAGGTGGTTATAGATATGAAGAGTTCAGATGCAAAAGCCTCAAATGCCATTTGATATTTTCTTCTAAAATGACATTTTTTATCAAGCTTGTATATTTAAGTTCAGTAATTTCACTTAAATGACAATTAATAGGTAATCTTCATTGCCATTTAAGTGAAATTACTGAACTTAAATATACAAGCTTGATACAAATGATAATTTTAGAAGAAAATTTCAAATGGCACTTAGAGGCTTTTGCATCAGAACTCTTCATATATTCCTGGGCCTAAGATGTGGAGAACTATATACGTCAGCAATGTAAAAGCTGCGATCCCTTTATCATCTTCAACCTTTCCTGTGTTCACTGTGACTTGCATGTTTCAACAGCGAAAGGAAGGATCAATGCAAACAATTTTATCTGTATGTAAATCGTCTCGTGTTTGCCGGCTGCGTTTGCAGTGATTATCCAAGAACTGGTTCTTCCAGTCACTAGAAGTGCAGAATCACTCTAACACACCAAATACCATCAAACACATACAACTGTGGTGTGTGTTTGCATCTGCAGATGACTTGTCCTGAAATGACTGGATCAACATTGAAGTTATTCCTGTACATGAAATATACAGTAGTCTCCAGATCCAGCTTCTGGTTTAAGTCATTGATATTCTCAAGAAAGATTTGACAGCATGACAAGTCATGACATGACAACCCTGACAAAAGGACAGACTTTTAGCCTACATAGAAGTTTTCTCTTTCTAAGGCCACAGTTGCTGTCTAAAGGCAAATACAGTTTGTTTTAAAGGGACAGTCACCAAAAAACTACAATTCTGTCATTATTTACTCACCCTCATGTTGTTCCAATCCTGTATTCATTTATTTCTTGGGAACACAAAAGAAGAATGAGTTTGAAGAATGAGTTACCAGTTTGGTTTCTGAAAACAACCAAGAATGAGTTTTGCTTGACCTACAAAATGAACATAGGGTTTCTGAGATTATCACAAACAAGAGTCATAACTAATAACTATTAATATATCAATGCCAGGGTCTAAGTATGTTCTAAGTATATGCATAGATGGTGCAATGAACGTCTCATCTCTAATTTGATTCACGCTCTCGTCTTGTCGAATAACTTAAAGACTGTCTCGTCAAGTTGATTTCGGCTCACACATGCATTCATACCGCAAAAAAAATAGATGTTAATCCATGCAAGGTTTCCTTCTAGCCTGTTTTTGTCACAGCATGCATGCTTAGATCAGATGACCAACACACTCAACACCCGGACTGTCTATCATGTGTCGTAACGTGATATTTACGTGAATGAAAGTGGAGGAATCATTTATTTAGCCATTGAATAGCATTATTCTATCATAATACGGCACGTATTTAATGTAAACTATTGCTGAACTCTGTATTTTGTCCAAACCCACACAAATCAAACATAATCTCCCCAGGCTGAGCTGCTCAAAGTTCACTGTCACAATAAAACCACAACGAAAAGCTTTCTGTCCAAGAATGAAGAAGATAGCAGTCACACAAAAGTAACGTTACAGTAAAGACTGAGTTTTGAGACAATGCTGTTGTACAGGGTTACTCCTGTGATATTTCTCTTTCCAGCTGAGTTGAGTTTATTTAAAAATGCCCAACAATGTGTACATGAATATTTCATGAGCATCACGGAAAGGTTACCGATGTTAAACAAGGGCTGTAACATTAGTCTGGGTATTGAATGGTGTTTGCAATCTGAACTCATGCTTTATGCCACGTCTTTGTGATGCCACAAAGAAAAAAAACGGGAGGGGGGACTAGTATTGAACGGTTAGGTGTGTCTATAACGGAGACAAAAGACAACATTAATAAATCAAACAAATGATCTGATGGCCTGTAGGATGGGTAACACTTTAATCAGCCTCTATAGGACTCGCTAGTTACAGGATTTATTTCGATGGAAAAAAAGTGTTTTTGTCAGAAGTGGGATTCGAACCCACGCCTCCAGGGAGACTACGACCTGAACGTAGCGCCTTAGACCGCTCGGCCATCCTGACACGGAAGTTGCAACGCTCCTGTTAACAACACAACACAATCAAAGACAATTCATAATAAAAGTCCATCGGTTTTATTTTAACATGCTTTAAAAATGAAATGGTATAAAGTTGCGCGTAAAAAAAATAATTCAATAAAAATTAATTGACCTGGCTTAAATAAAAGTAGCATAAACTTGACTTTGCAATGAGGCTTAATAGCATAAATTTGACATGGCTTTTCTAAAACACCTTTGATTTCCGAAATGAAAACAGGCGACAGCCGTAAAAATATAATTAAAGTCTTATTTTAAATTTAAATATCTAATAATTTAAAAACGGGGAAAGTACATGTTTTAGTTTCTTTTATTATTATTATTGTTGTGGGTTCCGTGATATTGTAATAATTTTATTATGATGTTTTAATGCAATTCACCAAATAACACTATGAAATAGTAAATAATAACCACTGTAAAAAGCTAAACTATAAAAAAATATATAAAAATATTGACTTAAAAAACACATTACAAAAAAAAAAAATCGAAGACATATACCTTTAGTAAAAAGGCCTTTAACAAATATGTTTAGTTATTTTTTGTAATGGTTTAATTTTCAACTGTAATTACTTAAAGTTGAAAAAAAATGTTGTTTATGTTTGTGCTTTTATGCTATGTTTCTGATCGTGATTAAGCTACTTCTTTATGCGACGTTGGTCGGTTTTGAACATGCTGTAAAACAAGGACATTTCCAGGGACAGATCCAGTCAGGGACACAACACCAGATGCTAGTACTGTCGAGGGAAAATGGAGGCATCTGATCACTCTATTGTTTGGTCTTATGGTTTTGCTAGTCTCTGTAGTTGAGAATAGCCTAATGCTGGAATGGAAACATAATGGAAACCAGCTTGGTTGCCAGTTAAAGGCAGGGTTGGCAATTTCAGACAGGCTAGTAATAGCAAGCTAGCTTTGAAAGCAGACGATCACAGTGTCTCCAAAGCCTTGCCTCATTCAAAACACATCCGAAATCACCCCCTATACCCTCAAATAGGGCGTTTTTTAAGGGGACAGACATTTGTAGTGATGTCCGAAAACCTTAATGGATGTACACTCAACGGCTGTCCGAATTCGCTCACTCCTTTTCATTCACTCCTTCAAGTGAACTACATAGGGGGTGATTTCGGTCATTCGTGAGTATAAAGGTGGGGTGTGTTCAACTTTTAATTGCCTACGTGCTCAAAACGTTCAAGTAAATGAGCTACTTTATGACGCATTGTTTGTGTGCCGAGGTTCATGGTTGATAAATGTGATTTAACAACCATGAGAAAGGTGACACCACACAAGATGCTGAATATTACACACTGAACTTTGTGTTTTCTGGGGATCGATTGGTCCAGCTGCATGCTAGTCTATTATTGACATAAAATAAAATGTTTTTAAATAATTGTATCATGCATGCTTCATTTCAGGATCTGAATATGCCAAAATTATATTTCATAGCTGAGAATGTTGCTTTGAAATCGGCTCTTTAGTCATCATTGCATGTGGCAACTTAGACTTGTATTGTCCGCAGACCCATTTTGTAATATTTGATGTCACAACTGAACCATGGGATATGATGAATAACATCTCCAGAACGTTCATCTGTAACTCCTGAGGGTCACAACATGATCATGTGACGCGTTCAAAGAAACAAACAGTATATAAACGTTTTAGAGGAAGACTGTATGGTGCCAAAAATGGGAAAACATTAATATCAAAAGAAAGAAATATCAGGAAAGGAGGTCATCTTCCACCTCAGGGTTCATTTAATGATAAACAAAGATACTGCATATCTGAGATCAGTCATAAGAACACCAATTAAAGTGTTCGTTCATTTCATTTTGGGGAAACTCTCCCTTTTGAGTTTCACTTGTAGACGTGTATAATGTGCAACAAACGAAATCCAACACATTTGTTTTCTTGAATAGATTTTATATAGAAAACATTACAAATGTCTCAGTGCTAGTGTATTACAGCCATAGTTACATTTCTTAGGTTTCGCTCTAAAATCATTTCATTGATAAGTATATGAAAATGCATAGCTTAAACTGTCTATATACATGAACAAGCAAAAACATCTAAATTGCACATATTTTCACACACGTGATATTTTGTTTGAGTAGCCCTGACGAGGCCAGTCTCTGAACCTACATATAAACTGCTGTCTATCATGAATAAACCATCGACTGCTTTTATATGGATATTACTACATACATGATTCATCAGGATGGTCTTGAACACGACGCAGACTTGCTCTCAGTGAAGTGAACTGGCGCCCTCTATGGACTCGAAACGAGCTTTACTACTGCGATTCTCAGTTTAGGTTTTACACTGTACAGATGAGTGAGATATCATGATTTTTACATCATTTCTGCTCAGGAGATAACACAACCAGTGAAGAACAAACAAACATCTTAAAGGAATAACACACACATGAAACTTCTCACATACAGTCCGAGAGTCGTGTGAAGATCACAGACGGCAGATGCACAGTGACACTAATGTAATGCGCTCACAGGTGTGTGTGTGTGTGTGTGGAGTCATTTACAACGGCTTCAATCGCAGCTCAACCAATCAGAATCAATTTTTATCACAATCCGTTTTATGATATTCCTTTAGAGCTGCACACAAGGATATAAGCCTGATGGGTTTCATTAATCATGATTTTTGGGGCAAGAAACAAAAAAAGTTACTGTAACAAGAAATAATTGTATTAATAATTAGTCTCTCCATCTTAAAGTGCCCCATTATGCTATTCTGAAGGTTTATAATGTTTTATTGTTTTCTCCTACAACATGTTTTTTCTCAGTGTCTGAAACGCGCAGTCTCTCTAAGCCCCGCCTCTCTGAGAGCTGCTCTGCTGTGATTGGTCAGAAAGCAAATGATCATTATCATACGTGAATCTCAGCTCTTGATAACAGTGATACGAACAGTAACGATGGCGTGAGTTTTACCGTATCAATCTCAGAAAACAGCGTCGACGAACCAAACTCTTACACTCTCAGATGCACTACAGTGTTTGAGGGCGGGGCTAAGAGCAGCGTCAGCCAATCAAGATCACAGGCAGGCATTATGCAAATGATGGAATTGTGAGACTGAATTACTGACGATTCATTTCAGTTCAGAATCACTTCTTTCTTTTAGGAGACAATAACTCCATTTATCTGCACTTTGAATTCATCCACAGACAGCTCTATCACACTCTACATAAAAGGACATTTATGAAAAATCATAATGGGTTTTGGTGACACCGGACTAATATTTCATCTACTTTGTAGCTTCACAGTTACACATATACAGTTTCCCAAGGAATAAATGTATAAAGCAGACAAAATATCCCTGCCTAAAGTAGCTCGAGAAATACTGTACATTACGCTTATTGAAAGATTCACAATGACTTCCGTTGTGTATAAAACATATGGTTTTCGATACACACCGCTATGTACTCCAGAACATGAATAAACAATGACATGTCCATTTAAATAACACAGATATCATTCAGAAACTTTGCTTATACAGTCATGTATTGAAGGTGAAACTCAGAAAAGTGTCACTTACTGAATATTGCACTTCCATGGAGCCGTCAATCAAAACACACCAGGCCAATCAGCATTAAAGGGTGGAGCTAATGCTAGACGAACTGTTAACAGTAACTTAAAGGAGAAGTGCCTTCATCTGCAGTGTGTAAATGGCTTATTTATGATCTCTGCATATTAAAGAAGGATATATTTAAGATAAATGTGAGTTCACCGCTGGTCAGCAGGGGTCAGCAGGGGTCAGTGTGGATGGACTGGACGTGGGTTGAGTTTGTCACTGAGTTTCTGAATGAGGATCGAAAGCTCCTCCGTGGCCTGAGACTTCTCCTCCAGCAGTTCGTATCGAAGGCTGGATATATCCTGCTTGATCTCCTTCAGCTCGCCTACAGATCACACACACATCAGAACACACACACCAGACCACTCAGGAAACATTTGCTGGATAAATGTGCTTAACCGTCTGGTATTGTTCATGTGGGAGTTACACGTATGTTGTTCATGGTCAAAACAGAGCATGTTAATCCACTATATTTCATTTCAATAATGTTTTTAACTATAATATTTGTTATTGTAAGGGGATTCTGTGTTATTAAACAATATCTTAATTTTGGCCCATTTATTTCTATATAAAATAACATTTTATATTTTTATATTTTAATTTATTAGTTAATTAATTAGTGCAAACTGGGGAAAAAATAAATAATATCATCTGTAATAGCATTGCGTGGCCACTAGATGTCCAGTATAGTCCAATATATGAATATATACAGGGTCATGCATTCCCTAGTTACTGAGAACAGTGTTTTCAGACATAATTACTTTTCACCACTAATTGATAACAAATGTTTTTCTAATAATTTCATATGATGATAATTTTTTGACTGCAAACAAGTGTTTATTTCAGTTGGTTAGTTTTAGTGGCAAACGTTCCCATTTATTCTGTTTTAATCAGTTAGAGAAACCCCAGAATGTCAGAGTAAACCACACGTCACCTTCATTCACTTCATCGTTCTCTTTGTCCACTTGTGCTTTCAGGACGTAGCGTTTGATGAGACGCTTCATTATTTGCTGTGTGCAGGAAAGCAGAGATCAGAGAAAGTGATAAGGGTCAAATCTGCAGCGATGATTCATCATATGAGCGAGAGAGAGAGAGAGAGAGAGAGGGGGGAGAGCAAGATAGAGAGGGGAGAGAGAGAAAGAGAGAGCGAGAGAGAGAGTGAGGGCGAGAGAGATAGAGTGAGAGAGAGAGCAAGCAAGGGTGAGAGAACGAGGGTGAGAGAGAGAGCGAGATAGATATAGTAAGAGAGAGAGTGAAGAGTAAGAGAGAGAGTGAAGGCGAGAGAAAGCAAGGGGGTGAGAGAAAGCGAGGGGGTGAGAGAAAGTGAGGGGCGAGAGAGAGAGTGAGGGTGAGAGATCGAGAGAGAGAGAGAGTGAGAAACAGAGAGAGAGCGAGATAGAGATAGAGTAAGAGAGAGAGTGAAGGCGAGAGAGAGCAAGAGGGTGAGAGAAAGCGAGGGTGAGAGAGAGATAGAGTGAGGGTGAGAGATTGAGAGAGAGATAGAATGAGAGACAGAGAGAGATAGAGGGAGAGAGAGAGCGAGGGCGAGAGAGATAGAGTGAGAGAGAGAGCGAGGGCGAGAGAGATAGAGGTGAGCGAGGGCAGAGAGATAGAGTGAGAGAGAGAGCGAGGGCGAGAGAGATAGAGTGAGAGAGAGAGCGAGGGCGAGAGAGATAGAGTGAGCGAGGGCGAGAGAGATAGAGTGAGCGAGGGCGAGAGAGATAGAGTGAGCGAGGCGAGAGATAGAGTGAGAGAGAGAGCGAGGGCGAGAGAGATAGAGTGAGAGAGAGGCGAGGGCGAGAGAGATAGAGTGAGCGAGGGCGAGAGAGATAGAGTGAGCGAGGGCGAGAGAGATAGAGTGAGCGAGGGCGAGAGAGATAGAGTGAGCGAGGGCGAGAGAGATAGAGTGAGCGAGGGCGAGAGAGATAGAGTGAGAGAGAGAGCGAGGGCGAGAGAGATAGAGTGAGAGAGAGAGCGAGGGCGAGAGAGAGAGAGAGAGAGGGAGAGCGAGGGCGAGAGAGATAGAGTGAGCGAGGGCGAGAGAGATAGAGTGAGAGAGAGAGCGAGGGCGAGAGAGATCATGATGTTCTTACATGATAGCGTGTGGGTTGGTTTAAGATGCTGCTGAAACTGTGTGAGTCGGGCATCCTCATGCTGGCCTGGGTGAAGAGGTTCAGCTGCAAGCATTGAGGAATAATGATTATTAATAAACAGTATTTACCTCATATAGGGGTTTCTACAGCTTAGGAACTGTTCAGTAGTTAGGTCATATCAAAACCAGCAAAACTTCACAACCCTTAATACCAATCTTGAAACCACAACAAATCCTAATATGCTATTAATTAATTTATTCGATTACACCACATAAATTAACATTGGTTAATGTATTAACTAACAACGAGCAATACGTGTTATTTTATTAGTAAATATTTGTTAATGTTAGTTAATAAAATAAAGAATATACTATAGTATCTCTATAATTCTCTATAAATCATATAACTCTCCTGTATATAAATCTAGTTAGGGAGTTAGAGATATAAATCTCTAACTCTCCGGACTGCTTTGTCAGACAGAAATGTCGGATTCTGATTGGTCAGATTGCCTGTCAATCAAACTTCCTGCGAAGAGAACTCATTATAACAGATCCCGAGAGCCAAATGAATGAATGTTCCCTGACGCTCACGCAACCGATTCAACGCTTGACCTCTGGAACCAGAGGAAATGAGACGAAGGACAACGATGAATCACATTAATGTTCTCGTTCTTCATCAGAGACTTCATTCCTCCTCTTCCTCGAGCATCGATTCACACCGCAGGCCAAACAAGCACACGACTCTGTCGTTATCACGGAAACACCACAGAAGCGGCTGCTTGGGAAATGTCAATAAGTGAATGACACTGGGAGGCATTCTGTGCTCTTTACTGGACCAATAGATCATTGAGTTATTCTCACTGACAGAAAGAACAGAAAGAACAGTCTTATTGCGAACGGAGGCAGGCTGATGGTGAATCGTGTTGAGTGAGTGATCACACGCTGAGAGAGAGAGGGACGTGAGGAGAGATGCTTTATCCCTTAAACTCTGAGCGAAGGAGAAGAACCGAACTCAGGACAGAGAAGAGAGTCATGCACCATTCAGAAGTTCACACACATACACACACTCACAATCACCCACACCCACACACACACATCTCTCTCTCTCTCTCTCTCTCTCTCTACACACACACACAACCAACACTCTCTCTCACACACTCTCACTCACTCAGTCACTCAATCACTCAGTCACTCACTCGATCACTCACTCACTCATTCACTCGATTACTCACTTAGTCAGTCACTCAGTCAGTCAGTCAGTCAATCAGTCACTCACTCAGTCACTCACTCGATTACTTACTCAGTCACTCACTCACTCAGTCACTCACTCACTCACTCACTCGATTCACTCACTCACTCACTCAGTCAGTCACTCACTCACTCGACTCACTCACTCACTCACTCACTCGATCACTCACTCACTCAATCACTCACTCAATCACTCACTCATCATCACTCGATTACTCACTCACTCACTCACTCACTCAGTCAGTCACTCATCTCAATTACTCAGCTCACTCAATTCACTCACTCACTCATTCACTCATTCACTCACTTATCTCATCATTAGTCTATTTATTATTTCATTACTTATCATTCATTCACTCGATCACTCACTCAATCACTTATCTCATTATTCACTCATCATCACTTAGCTCATTCATTTTATCACTTTATTCTATTCACTTATCAATCACTCACTTATTATCACTCTGATTTCTTACTATTCATCATTTGATTACTTCACTCATTCACTCACTTCACTCACTAGTCACTCAGTCACTCTATATTCTATTATCTCATCTCACTCAATCACTCTATTCTCATTACTTACTCACTTACTCACTCGATTTCTTCACTCACTCACTCACTCTACTATCACTCACTCACTCACTCACTCACTCACTCGATCTACTCACTTCACTCGATCACTCTACTCGATTACTCACTCACTCACTCATATTTACTCACTCACTCACTCACTCACTTCACTCACTACACTCGATCACTCACTCTCGATTTCTCACTCACTCACTCACTCACTCACTCGATTACTCGTCACTCAGTCACTCACTCACTCAGTCACTCACTCACTCGATCACTCACTCACTCACTCACTCACTCACTCATTCACTCGATCACTCACTCACTCTGGATTTGGAGTTGTCCATGCCCAGCTCCACATCTTTCTTCATGCGTGTGCGGCAGCGGAGCAGGTTCATGAGTCTCTTCACACACAGATAGAAGGACTTGGGGCTCGGGACGATGCTGAACGGAGGAGGGAGAGTCTTGCCGTTATCAAAATACGAGAGCCAGAGTTTAGAGCGGGCGAACTTCCACTCCACATCGGCATCATCCTGCGAGAAACACACAGTATCACACCATCAGGATTCATCACAGCACACACCAGAGATCACACACTGTCCAGCTCTGCACTCTTCAGATCTGATTGGTTACAAGGTGGTTTGTGACGTCAGAAACACCAGTCTTTAGTTCACTGCAGTTTAAAGAAGGAAATACTCAGCGATGCTGTCCACTTATGAACTTACACACGGTTTGCATTGACAAACACCACATAGCGATATAAACAACATTAAAAGCTGGATTTGCACCACAGCGGGACTTTAAATCTTGATTGAACTTTATGATCTCTTTATTGAAGTGAAAATAGTTTGTGTGGAAATAACTCGCCTCTATTTCCTGGTACGAGCTGTTTATCATGGCAATAAGCATGTTGAGCAGAACCACCACCATGGTCACGTTGTAGATCCCATAAAGCACGTAGCCGATGTTCTCGATAAATTTGTGATCATATTTCAGAACCACAGAGGACACTTCAGACAGCCCGAATATGGACCAGAAGAGCGTTTTAAAACTCTCCTCAACCCTGCGAACACAGACGAGAGAGAAGAGAGCGTTAAAGTCAACACAAACACTTTTTACAACTGTAATGTGACGTGAATGATGTGGTTGACCAGTGGAAAGGCTGAGATGCACAAAAAATATAATTTTCTGCAATATTCATGAAATCACAAACAGAAAACAATAAGCTTTCTCTTTAAGAGTGTATTTTATCTTCAGGAATTAGTTGGATTGTGTCTCTATGAAACATTAAAGCACATTGTAACTTCAGTAGAAAAGTAAAATAATTTTAGAGCTAGAGCAAGATATTAAATATTTTAAAAAGTTTTTTTTGCACGTGGAATAATGTATAAAGTTATTTATATACTATTATAGTATTAATCCATATTTTAAATTAGCTTTTATTTTTAGATTTTAAAAGTTTAAGTAATTTTTGTATGTTTTTTTAAAAAAAATTACTTTAAATTTTTAAAAATTTAAAAAAGGTTTAAAAAGGTTTAATTATTTTTTTTACTTTAAAAAAATCTATAAAAATTTAGACAATAAATTGAAAAATCATTAAAAAAATTAAATTGATTAAAATTATTTAAATAGCTTCAAGTACAAGAAATATGAGTTATGAAATATGTGACTATTAACTGCAACAGTGGACTAGTGATTTAGTGATTAATTTCTTTACAGTTTTAGTAACTTTAGTACTTGAACTTGAACAATTTTAAATCTTTTCAGCAATTAAAATGACTTTTTGAAAATGTTTTTTAAACATAGTTTTAGATTTAGCTAACTATTACAATGCTGTTTCATGTTGACTTTAAATATGAACTTGCTTAGTGGTTGATGTGAGTAAAAAAAACATATGGTTCACTAATTTTGCCTTGGGAAAACAAGCACCCAATTACTGTAAGTAAGTACTAGAGAGTAAAACAGACACCGGCGCAACATTTCAACACTTTTAAGTAGAATCCGCCGGGAGGAGGATGACAGCAACACAAACGTATTAGTGTTCAGCTGTGGAAATGAACATCCTCCACTCAGATTAATGTGTGTATTGTTTGAGTAGATACAGTAGCTGACTTGTTTCATGACTTCTCGCTCGCTGTGAAACAAGCCTCGTCCTGTTGGAGTCACTCGGCTGTGAAATGAGCTCCTGCACTTTTGATGCGGGAAAACCAAGAGTTCATTTCATAGGACTGACACTTTCACTGTATCTCCGCCTGATAGATCACACGTTCTCATGCAGTCCACCGTCTCACACACACGTACAGTTACATTTACTGTGGCAGGATGAGTAACATACTCAGTCAATAAAGGAAAATTCACTGTGAAAAAAGGAATTCACTTGAATTAAGCTATTTATAATCTTAATTAAAATTGAAAAAAAAAAATACAAATTCAACAGTAAAATGGTTAAAAACCATAACAAAATAAATACAAATAATCTTAAATCTAAAAAGATAAAATAAATTATATTTTTAATATTAATTTAAATAAAATGAAAAAAATTGAATATTAAAATAAATCTGTTATAAAATAGTTTTTAAAAAATCATTACAAAATCTGATTAAAATATATTTTTTTCTTAATTGTTTATTATTTTGAATTAATACTTATAAAAATAATTTGAATACATACATACAAATAAAACATGTTTTTTTAAAAATATTATAAAATAAATACAAACATTTAAAACAATAAAACATCTTTTATTTTATTAATATTTTATACAAAATATTTTAAGATATTAAAATATTTGTTATTTGGTAGAAAACATTGCTTTAAAGCAGTCAGAAATATGTGTGAAGTGTGTCAGAATGGACGACTACTACAAGAACGTGGACCTATTAAACTATTTACACACTGTAAAAAATATTGTTGGTTTAACCTAACTTGGTTGCCTTAAAATTTTAAGTTCATTGAAACGGAAAAAAAATAGTTAATACAATGAAGGAGATTAATTTATCCAAAAGGAACTCAAAATATCATGTTATCTAAACTACATAAATTATCTAAGTTGATTTGACAAAAGAAAAAATGTTGTGATTACAAATCGTAAAAACATTTTTTTACAGTGTGGTTATTTCAACTAGTTTGTTGTAGTTATGAAAATATGTAGGTCTTGGATTTACTTTACTAAAACTGCGAGTAAATTCCACCAACGGCAAGTAAATATAAAATATTGAAGTAGAAAGACTTCAATAATCAATAACGGTGCATGTCACTCACGTGGTGAAGGCGGGATTGACCTTTGCCCCCAGATAGTAGGAGTAGAGGATGAACATGCCGATCATGAACGCGAGGAAGACCATGATGAAGAGCACCATGAACTTGAAGATGTCCTTGACGGTTCGGCCCAGGGAGATCTGGAGCGGCCCGAAGCTCTCATTGGCCGGGAGGATGTAAGCGATGCGAGAGAAGCTGAGGACCACAGCGATGGCGTACAGGCCCTCGGAGATCAGCTGCGGGTCCGACGGGAGCCACTTATCTCTCGCTGAAAGAGTCACAGTGCTTCCTTTCAATGTGAACATTCGCAATAACATCGTTTTACTAAATAATGAAGTAAACAGCATTTCTCAATTTATCTACAGGTGAATTGTGCGTGCAAAAGTTCATTTATTTCACTTAAAAGGTGAAACTAATATATTATATAGACTCATTACATGCAAAGTGAGATATTTTAAGCCATTATTTATTATAATTTTAATGGAACTTATGAAAACCCCAATTCAAAATTTGAATTTTTAATATCTGTAATCTACAATCATCAAAATTATAACAAATAAAGGCTAGAAATATCTCACTTTGCATGTAATGAGTCTATATAATATATTAGTTTCACTTTTTTAAGTTGAATTACTGAAATAAATGAACTTTTGCACAATATTTTGAGTTTCACCTCTATGTAAAGGAACCGCTTTGATTAGCTGGCTACTCTCTGCCATAGATATCCATAATAAAAGCTAGATGTTGTACAGCGAGTCTCTATCGTCGTCACCGTCGGCCATCTTGTCACAGGCAAGCTTACTGGCAGCTCTGATGTAAGATGAGAGATAAGCACCAACAAAAATACTCTTATCTCGTTGAAATCTTAAACGGATTTACAAACAGTTTGCTTTCTTACAAACGTTATTAACATGGCTATAATTATGGATGATTATACACTTATTATTCATAAGTATGTAGTGTCATAACTACATCTTTGGCGTTTATAAGGAACCAAACTGTTTGAAAATCGGTAGAAAATTGAGCAAGTTATGGTTATTTAAAAAGTACATGCACCATAAAAACTCAATGTTCCGAGTGAGCGAGCTGCCTGTGGCAAGATGGCCGCCAGGTGCAGACGTCGACACTCCATTGGCCAGCAGCACGGATGAGACATCTAGCCTTTATAATGGATATCTATGCTCTCTGCGGTCTCAGACGACGACATCACTTCCTGCCGGCAAACGTAAATTCTGTTGGTTGCAGTTCACATCCTCACCACTAGATGCTGCTATAAATGACACCTTTAAGACATTCTCTCGGAGTGACAGCAGCGCTCAGACTCTCCTCACCGTATGTGAAGTATCTGATGTCTGGTGGCAGTGTGACCAGCGAGAGGTCTGCGGCCTGGATATTCTCATCCACATACTCCTGGGCTTTCATGGCCTGCATGAAGGCGAAAAACCGTGCGGTGAACGCCGCGATGAAGATGGAGAGCATGCCGAAATCCAGAACGTTCCAGAGCTGCATGACGTATTCCCTCGGCCCCTCCGTCCACAGCTCTTTACACTCCGACCACATCATTCCTGCAGAAACACATTAAAACCACACATTTTCCATTATCAGCTGTTGAGGTTGAAAATAGAACTTTAAATGAACTGTTTCTTGAGGTGTCAAATTTCCCCACTTGATCAGACAAGACCATTAAAGTGCAGAAGCAGCAGCACCACCGATTGTGGACTGGTTTTCATGTTAAGATAGGAGGACATAAGAGATGAGAGAGAGATTAAGAGACGGAGAGTGAATTAATCAGACAATCAAAGAGCTGGAGGAGAACACAGTCTGACAGGAAAAATACTGTGTGATAATTTTCTGTATGAAGCCTCAGCAAATTCTGTAAAACATGACCTACAAATGCATTGTACTTTAATTTGAAATCTAAGTTAGAAGAATGCCGAAAGAAATCCAAGTAATACATCGCTCGGTTTAATCAGACTCGGAAAGCATGCTGGGATAGGATGGTGATTTAATCTCCTAAAGTATAAATCCATTCCTTCACCAAACTCCCATGAGAGAAGCCAGAGGAATCAGTGAGAACAGGAGCTGGTGCTGAAGCGAGAAGGTCAGGGGTCAAGCGGAGACCTCAACAATCACCACTTTAATCTACCTTCACACACACACACTTTAGCACTGTTACACTCGCATGAGCACTAGAAGCACATTCTGAACTCACACTTTAAACGAACATTCCAAACAAATCTGAACATTCTAAACTCACACTTTAAATGAACATTCTAAACACCTTTAAATGAACATTCTAAACTCCCTTAAATGAACATTCCAAACTCACACTTTAAATGAACATTCTAAACTCACACTTTAAATGAACATTCTAAACTCACACTTTAAATGAACATTCTAAACTCACACTTTAAATGAACATTCTAAACTCACACTTTAAATGAACATTCTAAACTCACACTTTAAATGAACATTCTAACACACCTTTTAAATTAACATTCCAAACACATCTTTAATCAGTGTTGTGCCTGATCGCGTTCATTGAATGATAGTTCATGAACTCGTTCATATTTTGGGCGAACGTGAACTAAACGTACTGTATTACTGCCTGATGAACGTTACTGTGAGTGTACTTAGTCAAAATTGTGAAGTATGAACTTATGAACTGAACTAGTTCATTTTAAAATTTGTGAACTGAACTTGTTCATGTAGAAAATGAACTTTCCCAACATTGTCTTTAATGAACATTCTAAACTCACACTTCAAAATGAACATTCTAGACACCCTTAAATGAACATTCTGAACACATCTTTAGAGAACATTATATGCAGGAATTTACTAATCTCACTTTTGTGTGCACCAACATGACAGAAAACTAGGAACTGAGAATCTTTAAAGAAGTAAAAACTGACAATTCTTATTTTAATGGAATATAGCAGTATTTATTCTAAATGATTTATCGGTGCATATCATTATTGTTTTAATAATCTTAAAGGAGAAAATCTTCCTCTCACAGCATCTCTCCTTTTCGCAGCTGATGTGGGCGGAGCAACCTGTCACTCACATGAGATCAGCCAATAGCAAACCACAACCATCCAATCAATTCCCCACAGACAAAATCAAGCCCCGCCCACATTCGCCCACATATTCACTCGATATACGACACTTCATGCACTTTGAGTGTTCACAGGGCGAGACTCTTCTGGCTTATAGAGTGAAAAATAACACCACTAATGGACTTTTCACTTTCACAATGCAAGCAGGTTCAATCAGTTAACACAGCGAGGATGGCTTTTCCACTCTAACATCTCAAATGTGTCGTCATTTACTGAAAGCCTGTCACTCTGTCACTTTCAAGGTGGAAACCAAACAACACTTTTGGATTTTTGCACCATGCAAGAGAACACATCACATAAGAGCAGCAAAAGTGCAGGAATGAGTCACATCCTCAAACCTGGAAGATGAAAATAGTCCCAGAAAAATCTCTAAACTCATTGCTTTCCTCTTAACGAATAACAGATGCACATATTTGTCCCAGCTGAGGACTTGCTCTTCCTGTCCTGCATTGAAACAGTGAAACATTATCTTACATCACATGTAATGAGGTGCAGTCATTGAAGGAAGACTCTCTGAACCACAACCCAAATGGGAAAATGTTCTAAACTCAGTCCAATCTGAGCTCTCAATGATGCATTGCCTGCGAAAGCCTCGCATTACCAAATCTATTTCACAATATGACAATGATGAATGAACACGCCTCATTTAAACGGCTAGAAAATATTACGTGCCTTTCTGCTTGCTTTTTTATTTCTTCAAGTGGAACTGCCTTCCTAAACAATACTAACTAGATTAACTACAGTCAAGATGCCCTTTAAAAAGTAAAGTAGTAAGCCACACTACATGTTACTTAAAAATACCTAAACTCACAAAAGCTGTTTAATGCATTTTAATAAATAACTGATGGAAAATATATTATAAATGGTACAGATTTACACTATCGTTAAAAACTTTAGCTAAGTAATACTTTTAATACTATTAATACTTTTATTCTGAAAGGACACATGATTAAATTGATCAAAAGTGACAGTAAGTGTTACAAAAAGTTCTATTTCAAATAAACTTTGTTTTAAACATTCTATTTATTAAAAAGACTTGAGTAATGATGCTGAAATCACAGCTGTGATCACAGGAATAAATTACACTTTACTATATATTCACATAGAAAATATACAATTATAATATTTCTTTGTTTTTATTGTATTTTTGATCAATAAACGCAGCCTTGGAGAAGAGACTTCTTTCAAAAACATAAGAAAAATCGCACCAACCTCAAGTACAGATGAAACTTGAAAAATTACAATATGATGACAAAGTTCATTTATTGCAGTATAATTCAACTTAAAAGCTGAAACTAATATATTATATAGACTCATTACATACAAAGTGAGATATTTCAAGCCTTTATTTGTTATAATTTTGATGACTATGGGAAAACCTTTTCACAATATTCTAATTTTGACTTTGCGGTTCACATCTGTAATCCATAATCATCAAAACTATAACAAATAAAGTCTTGAAATATCTCACTTTGCATGTAATGAGTCTATATAATATATTAGTTTCAGCTTTTAAGTTGAATTACTAAAATAAATAAACTTTTGCATCATATTCAAATTTGTCGAGTTTCACCTGTATACTCTGTAATATTTATCAGTGCAAAAATAACAGAATTAATCTTGAACATATCACTTACAGTAAATAATACAAAAAAACTTAATTCATAATCTAGTAGAACATTTAGTGATTAAACGCAATATGTTAAAACTAAAGAAATGAACATTTTGAACTTCTTATTCAAATGGGTACTCTCCGAATGAACTGATTCACTAAAATGATTCACACTTCTTGCTGTAGAAAAGCAGGTTAGAAAAAGCTTCACAGTTTTGTAAACAGATGAGCAATGTTCGGTCATGCTACTGAAAACTGTAGCAAAGTTAGAAGCGACACTATTTTTTGTACGCTATTGCCCTGGGAGGAGACGAGTGTTTAAGAAAACACATCATTTTCATTCACTTCAGAGATCACCGGCTCTAATGCACTCAAACTATCTCTCTCAGTCAGTCTCTACAGGACAATACGATCGAGAGGTTCATCGACCGTCCTGCTTCGTTCTTGGAGTGAGGAACTCTATTTCTGACACATGATAGATCAGTCTCTTAAATAAATGTCCTATATTACTAAAACTGACCATTTTATTTATGAAAAAAATCACAAATGAGATCTCATCAATATCTCAATTGCTTCTCCTGGTCAGTAATGAGATGAAATTCTCATCAACTGTCTAAATCTTTAAGTAGGGATATCATGTAGTGTAATTAAATATTGCATACACTGATGTCATGCATTACCTGCGACTCAGACCATGATCAGTATCTCCGTCCAGGAGAACTGTGTGGTCTTGACTCTGAAGATCTGGAGCGGGTAGTCAGTCACGGTGACGTTGGGAAGGGTCGTGATTCCCTCAAACCGATTCGGACGCGTTAAACACCAGCAGACACAGGAAGATGATGAAGGAGGCCGCGTGAGCAACAAACTTCATAAAAGGACTGCGTAGTATTTTACCAAGCTGAGAAAACATGGAACAACAGATTAACAAATGTTTCATAACAAACACACACTCACTATAGTGACAAGAGGGAAGGATTTTATTTTTGAAACACAAACAATTACAAGAAAACAGCAAATAAATGATGAAATAAACGTGAAATTTTGACAAATTCGCACTCAAATAAGCTTTTTTTTTTTTTTTTTTTTACAACTTTGTCTAACTGTATATCCAAATGCAAAAAAAGTAATTATGTCTGAAACAATGTTTTCCAGCCACTAGGGAATGCACAGCATGGGGGCGTATTTCACATTTTGCACACTTTTTTATGATCTTTAAAACAGACAATGACAATGACATCACGTATTTAGTCTAATATAACTGAAATTGACCAACACCTAAACACAAAATATGAAGTTTCTGATCATAGGTGGAGGCTGAACCAACACCATTAGTGTTATTTACAACACTTATTTATTATCATTAAAAAGAGTTTTACCAATAGTCTTTTATTACAGACAAAACTGATCCTAGACCAGCATTTATGAACATCTTTTCTCTCTAAAAGCATTCAGAAGCGTATGGAAGTAGGGTTGCAAAGGGGCTGAATATTTCCGGTAAATTTCCAGAAACTTCCCAAAAATCCTGGAAGATTCCGAAAAATCCTGGAAAGTTTCCGAAAATCCTGGAAAGTTTCTGGAAACTTTGCAACCCTATATGGAAGCTTGTTTAAAAAAAAAATAAAACATAACTGCGACTTTTTATCCCACAAATCTGACATGGATTTCTCACAATTCTGATTACACGCAAATGCGACTGTGTATTATAACTTGCAATTTTGAGTTTATATCATGCATTTCAGGGAAAAATTCCCTTTATTAACGTGGAAACAGTAGGCTATTTACTATGGATGGCATAATGAAATAATTCCAATAAAATACTGATTCGAACTGATTTTTTTATATTGTATTGGCTCGCTAAAAGCAAAAGGTCCACAAAGAAAAACCTAGTAAGTGTACTGACTTCAGTAACCCGGATGAGTGTGTTTATGTTTTCAGTGATTGTTAATTGGGAATATCAGAATCAGACCAATCAGAATCAAGTATTCAGAGCCGTGTAATAAATATCTTAGCGTCTTACCCTACTGCACGGGGCGAACCAATACCCCACAGCCAGCAGGGGAGTCCCAGTCCCACCACCAAAACCACCAGAAACTTGACGGGAATGGTTTGCTCCCGAAGACCGGACAGATTCTCGTACCAGATCGTCAACAACTGCTGCTGACAGTTCGGATGCGCCACAAACTGAAGAAACAGAGTAAAAATTACACCACTCTTCAAAAGTTTGGGGTCAGTATTTTTTTTTATTAAAATGTTTATTTAGCAAAGACGCTTTAAATTGGTCAAATGTGACACATTTATTCAAAAGATTTCTATTTAAAATTAATGTTGTACTTTTAAACATTCTATTCATCAATGAATCCTGGAAAAAAAATGACAGTTTCCACAAAAATATAAAGCAGCACTATTTTCAACATGTTTCTTGATCATCAGATCCTCATATTAGAGTGATTTCTGAAGGGTCATGTGACACTGAAGACTGGAGTAATGATGCTGAAACTTAATATAAAATTATATTTTATATAAAAAATTAACGAACTAAATGCAGCCTTGGTGAGCAGAAGAAATTTTGTTTAACACCACAAAAAATTCTGTCTCGGCTATAAACACTGAAATATGAGACGATGCGATGATGGCATCTTGCGAAGTTTGCTCAAGACGTCACCATAGCAACACACCATGGAGACGCCGCAGCAGACACACAACTCATCCGGAGCGGACGGCGCACAAAAGGGTTCTGGTCATTATTATATTATGTGGAATCACTGAAAGATTCACTTAGAGACATGCATTACTCCTGTGGCCAGTCCTGATCTCAGTTATTCAGCAGATCTTATGCAAAAGTAGCTGTTTATATATGTATAAAATTAATATATGTGTGTACTGTGTAAAATGATCTTGTATACTCAAATACGCACATGCATGTATATATTTAAATAATTGTTATATAAAATATTTATATTTAAATATAATATAAATTATGTATAAATATGTATATACACATGTAAACATTTCTTAAATGTATACATGCAAGTGTGTGTATTTACGTATACAAGATAATTTTACACACATACATTATGTAAACACAAATTTTTATTTTGGATGCGATTAATCGCAACATGCATGTAAATATTAGCATGTATCTATACATAATTAATATTATATATAGATATAATTATTTTTTAAATAAATTACAAATTTTTGTTAAATTTATACATGCATGTGTGTGTATTTATATATACAAAATTACTATACACATACATTAGATAAACACAAACTTTTATTTTGGAGATTGGCATGGCGTATTTCCATTAGATCATCTCTCAATGCAAATCAAACCAATGGATTTTAACTGAAATAAACCCATGCCGATCTCTAGGTGTGGAGAAGGGTGTGTGTGATGTGGGATATTTTAATACCAAAAGCCAAGGAAACTTTATCAGGATCCATATTATCCTGGATCCATAGTAAATGGCCTTTAAAAATAAAAATCGGCCCCTCTATGGGAGCTGTTTGAACATGTCCTGTTTATTTATTTACAACACATTGTTCATTCACAAAGAAAATTGGTGTTTTTAAAAGCTGGGTTTCCCCTATTTTTTTTTAATTAAGACATTAAGATAAATTTAATTTATATATATATATATATATATATATATATATATATATATATATATATATATATATATATATATATATATATATATATATATATATATATATATATTAATATATTTAATATATTTAATATATATATATATATATATATATATTTAGTATATAGTACAGCTTATTTTAGTAGATGTTTTAGAGGCTCTATTTTTGACATAACAGCTCAGGATAGTCATATAATATCAGAAAATAACATTGTGCCGATCACATTTTTAGTCCGAATGCACTCTGTCCGTCAGTTTAAAGAGCGTTTTGAAGAGAGAGAGTGGTTAAAGTTAGTAAAATGGCTGAAATTGTTCACAGATTTTTTAAAGAGGCCTGTTATGAGAAGTTTATTTGAGTTATTTCAAACAAAGTTAATAAAACTATCTCCATTCCACCCCAGGTGTCCAATCCAACATGTGTTTTCTGGGCCACGTACACACACACACACACCGCCACTTCCCGTGTGACGGACGGTCTGTATTAAGGTAGTAGGTTAATTAATTTCAATCCCCAGAGAAAAACAGGTGTTAATTTCACGGCTGTCCTATAAACCCCTTCCTGCCATAAATTACGAGGCTCAGAATAAATGACTTGAAAATACATCCACATAATTAAATGAAAGAATGAACTCAGGACGAAAGTACGGCTATGAATAACAGGCCACAATTATATTACTGAAAACGGGGACAATCAGTGTTCAATGCATTCTGATTCATTTAAACAGTATTTAGCATATTCATAACGATTCATGCATTATCTGCACATTTATGACTAGTTTGCTTTAAAAACAAAACAAAATGTAAATTATAACGTTTATTGGAAGTACCATGTAGCATCTAAACTGCAATATAAATTATATTTCACATTAATAATACTTTTGTTAAAATAAATGAATTGGTGAGCATAAGACGTCTTTGAAAAACATTTCAAAATAAATGTGAAAATATTTAACTGTCATGAATATGTATATAGAGCTGTCAAACGATTAAAAAAATATGATTTTTAAGGCTATTTAATTACTCAATGTGGCGATTAATCTAATTAATCAAAAATTAACCACAGATTAAATTTGGCTGAGAAATTAAATCATCATTTAAAGTCATTATTGTGTTAAATGAGAAAAGCTTAAAATAGACTTTAAAAAGTACTTAAAATAAGTAAAATATTTTGATTCAACATAGATTTTTTTACACATAAACTTTTATGTGGTAGATTAGAGTTTTTGGGCGAACTATATCTTTAATAGGTTTTTTACTAATATGAATTATGTTTTTAAATAAAATAATAGGCCTACTCTAAATAAGAACCTAAAACTACCAGTAGGTGGCGGTAAATGTCTGAACGAGCAAGTCATTGAATCATTCATTCATTCGATTCATTCAAACGACTGCTTCATTCAGGAATTAAGTAAATGTCTCTCTCATGAACGAATCATTGAATTGATTCACCAGATTGATTTACTCAAACCGTATATTCATTAAGGAATTAAGTAAATGGCTCTCTTAATGAACAAATCATTGAATCAATTCACCCGATTGATTTACTCGAACCCCAGATTCATTAAGGAATTAAGTAAATGGCTCTCTTAATGAACGAATCATTGAATCAATTCATCCGATTGATTTACTCGAAACCCAGATTCATTAAGGAATTAAGTAAATGGCTCTCTTAATGAACGAATCATTGAATCAATTCATCCGATTGATTTACTCGAATCCCAGATTCATTAAGGAATTAAGTAAATGGCTCTCTTAATGAACCAATCATTGAATTGATTCACCCGATTGATGTACTCGAACCGCAGATAAGTAAATGCCTCTCTTTATGAATGGATCTTTGAATCATTGGTTCACCCGATTCATTCAAAACACAAATTCATTCAGAAACTCCATTGTGTAGCACGGAGAACACAGTCGTTCTGCAATGGCTTTATGGGTAACATAAAAGACAATATTGTGTCTAAAATATAATGCAATATTAACTTATTTATTGAAATCATTGTCAAATTTGCATATAACCGCACTGGCGTGTGATATTGCGTGTGTGATACAGCTTAATTACATCATATGATATAAATATGAGACAAACACTCACACAGGGGCATTTTTGCTCAAAATAATTTGTTCCAGTATATTGTTTTACCATTCAGTCAAACAGCATCACACTAAACGCTGGCACCCGCCTAAATAACAGAGACAAAATACTTTAAATCTCATGAGAGAATCACCAGACATTAGTGTAATTCACTAAACGAGCGTGGAAGACATCACCAGTGGCGCTTCTTTCACTCCAGTCATTTGTAAAATATGCTCTTGAGCTACAGCGAGAAATAAGCAGACTATCCCATCTGAGTGAGTGAGGCCTGAAGCGACAAACCGGTTTATTACAACACAACCATCACTGTCAGAACATCTCCTTCCACCCGCAACCATCGTCTCTACAGCTTTAGAGACGCTGATGGTGGTTAAAGTCTATGGGCATGATGTCCATGTCAAAGAAAAGAAAGACAAGATGTCCACGTCTTTCTTTCTTCAGTCGAAAAGAAATGAAGGTTTTTGATGAAAACATTCCAGGATTTTCTCCATATAATGGACTTCAATGGGGTCCAAACGGTTCAAGGTCCAAAGACTCATCAAAACGAAGAATCTTTTTTTGTTACATTTGGTTCATTCAACGAACTAAATGAATGAGTTGACTCAGGAAAAGATTTGTTCATTTTAATGAACGAGTTCGAACAGGAGAGTCACGAACGCGCATCATAGAACAGAGAACAGACGAGCATTTGAGCTTATAAAACGTAATTTTTTTTTAAATGAGCGATCGTTTCGCTTGATAAGACCCTTATTCATCGTCTGGTGTCGTTTAAAGCCCTTTGAAGCTGCACTGAAACTCTCATTTGGACCTTGAACCGTTTGGACCCCATTGAAGTCCATTATATGGAGAAAATCCTGGAATGTTTTCATCAAAAACCTTCATTTCTTTTCGACTGAAGAAAGAAAGACGTGGACATCTTGGATGACATGGGGGTGAGTAAATTATCAGCAAAAGTTTTTTTTAAAAGTGAACTACTCCTTTAAGCGAATAGAGACAACCATTTTTGACCATGCACCGGGAGCGCCGACCATTTTTCCCGCCGTTTAACTAGCAAAAGTGGATTCGGACACGCCCTAGTACACGCTCTAAGTGCTTTTACGCTGTGCTCTTTTAGACCATGTGCTTAGATCGTTAAAACAGGGCATTTAATGTCAGAGACTGAGCTGGTGCGAGTGAAAAGTTTCGTGCTAAGAGGACAGATTCCCATTTTTGTTTTCAAAAATCAGCTTATATTCTGAAATGTTTCCGTCAAACATTTAACTGCTACTGCTGTTTTCTAAATAACATCACAGCAAG
>JAQIUQ010007695.1:100000-112500 GCA_030378365.1 Hybognathus amarus | reverse complement strand
ATTCACGGTGCAAAAACAGCTGTTATAGTTCTCTTGGAAAAAGAAAGACATTTTCTGATTCTTCCAAGACTTGGTTTATTTTGTGATTGTGATCACACTACAGTTATCGTTGGTTGTAGCTAAATCAATGTTTTGTTGTTCTAAGTGTCACTCAACTTTTTTTGAATATAGCCTACATGAAATGCACATTTCCAACTTAAATGGTTGCAATTCAAGAATGCTTTGGAATATGGACGCAAGATTGGTCTAGTTTTAAAGAAGACATTTGGCAGATTTTTGTAGAAGTGAAATAAATTAAGAAAGTGAAACTTTAATTCGAATTTAATTATTTTAAATTTTAAAAATCTGAATTTTAGGTTGATATCTCAAAAAAATCTGAATTTTAGGTTGAATATCTCAAAAAAATTATTTAAAATTTTAAAAATCTGAATTTTAGGTTGATATCTCAAAAAATTATTTAAAATTTAAAAAATCTGAATTTTAGGTTGATATCTCAAAAAAAAATATTTTAAATTTTAAAAATCTGAATTTTAGGTTGATATCTCAAAAAGATCAGCTTTCAGCGAGAGTGTGTTTGGGGTGCAGTACAGAACGCTTCCACTAGGGCACAACCAGACTCCATTACTGCCCATATAAGGGCCATTTTCCTCTGTTTTGAGTAGATATTAACCATTATTTTCCACAATTTTCATACAATTTATGAAGTTGACATCCAATTCAGAAGTAATATGAGAAGTTTGGCAGATTTTAATATGAATTCAACCTCTCAATAAACACATAAAAAGAACAAGAATGTGTGTTAGCTTCCTGCCACATCACAAACGATGAATCTATAATTTTTTCTTTATATTTACAACATTTCAGACCTTTTTTTCTAAAATAATTGAATGGATGTTATCTTTTGAACTCTTGGCACTGAAAACAAACTGAGGTTTCTACCCTTTCTTTAATGATTTTATCACTATTTCAAAATAAAGGTCTAAACACACCTCAGGAGTATGAAATATTATTGTCGCAAATTAATAATTACGACTCCTCTGTAATTTATTTTGAACATCAATTACCAAATATAGAAACTAGAGATTGTAAGCTTTCAAATGATATATAGTTTGTCAAGATTAGTTTAGGTTTAGTATATGATATTACTGTTTTAAATATAATGGATTTGGGCCCACCGCTTAAGAGGTTAAGAAATTTGGAATAGTAAATCATTCTTGAGATCAAAACATTAACGCAAGTCTCAGAACATTTTTCACGTGTTCATAACAAAGAGCAGGGAATCAGCAAAACCTAATTTGACCACAAAAAGTATTTGTACATTTATACAGATTTATTATGTTTGAAGTCTAACAAACTAACACAATGCTTAAATTTTGAATTCCTTAAATGAATGCATAATACGTTCAGGATTAACAGGGTTATTTCAATATTTATTGGTGACAAACTATTTTTACAAGCTGTGTAATTCATAAAATTTAATTTAATTAATTAAAACTAAATATAAAATTACCCCATGATGGAACAAACCCCTTCATATTCTATATACAATTTTAGAAAATAAAAAAAAGGTTTTATATCTACTGATATTCATATGTTAAGTAAAAGACATAAATCATTTTTGGGTCCAGTTAGAATTTTTTACATGGTTAGAAAAGTCTTTGGCACAGAAAAGAGTTACACAATCATTAAAATCACACCATAAAACAACAGAAATCAGTTAAAATGCACATGAAATCAAAACTCACACAATTTATGATATGTATAACTGGGCTTAATGTAAATGAATCACTTGTGCGAATTATTTCAAAGAAAAAAAATCAAATACACTGAAATTAATAAATCTCTGAAATGAATGATGTGGAAATGAATTAAGTGATGGAGTCTTTAACTGAATTATTATTTTCAATAGCAATGAAGTGTTTTCTAGAACTCTTGATTGATTCACTTGATTCATGAGAGTCTATATGTTCATGTGAATCATCCTGGGTGATTCTCTGACTGAATTACACTGAACAAATCTTTTACCAAGCAGAAAAGTCAATACCTCACTGGCTTCTTTGTTTCATTTAAAAAACATAATTGTCAAGCATATATAAATAGTTTGTGGTCCTCTATATATCAGTGCGATCTCCCAGCATGCACTTCTGCTGAGGTTCTGTTGAAAACATGACACGCTGTGTGTTTTATTGTTCTCTGTGGGATTCATTACACCTCCTCACACCACCCGGACGACAACAAACCTCTTATCAGCGTGATGAAAACAATATCACTGACCATATGTTGAACCCAGACATCATGACGTTATCAGGGTGTGATGAGCAATAACTGAGAAAGTGTACACTACACCAAGAGCTAAAGACATTATGGGGGATCTCACAAAAGGACATATCCAAAGTCACCCAATCAAAAGAAATAAATGTTCATAATATACTGAATATTATATTTAAAATTTATAATCATTAAATAATTCTAAATTCTCAATACTGTAATGCATTCAGACGTTCGATTCTTATACATTTAAGAAGTGTGTCAATCTGTCAATCTGTCTATCTATCTGTCTGTCTGGGTATTCATCCATCCATCCATCCATCCATCCATCCATCCATCCATCCATCTTGTCTGTCTGTCTGAATGTCCGTCTATCTATCCATCTATCCGTCTATTCCGTCTGTCTGTCCGTCCGTCCGTCCGTCTAGTCTGTCTGTCTGTCTGTCTGTCTGTCTGTCTGTCTGTCTGTCTGTCTGTCTGTCTGTCTGTCTGTCTGTCTGTAATGTCTGAATGTCTGAATGTCTGAATGTCTGAATGTCCGTCTATCTATCAATCTGTGTATCTACCTATCTGTATGTCTATCTATCTGTCTATCTATCTGTCTGTCTGTCTGTCTGTCTGTCTGTCTGTCTGTCTGTCTGTCTATCTGTCTATCTATCCGTCTATCTATCAATCTATCTGTCTGTCCATCTATCAATATCTAATCTTCCATCTATCAATATCTAATCTTCCATCTATCTATCTATCATCTATCTATCTATCTATCTATCTATCTATCTATCTATCTATCTATCTATCTATCTATATCTATCTATCCATCCATCCATCCATCCATCCATCCATCTGTCTGAATGTCCGTCTATCTATCTATCAATCTGTCTGTCTATCTATCAATATCTAATCTTCCATCTATCTATCTATCTATCTATCTATCTATCTATCTATCTATCTATCTATCTATCTATCTATCTATCTATCTATCTATCTATCTATCTATCTATCTATCTATCTATCTATCTATCTATCTATCTATCTATCTATCTGTCTATTGATCTGATCTATCTATCTATCTGTCTGTCTGTCTGTCTGTCTATCTGTCTATCTATCCGTCTATCCATCTATCAATATCTAATCTTCCATCTATCAATATCTAATCTTCCATCTATCAATATCTAATCTTCCATCTGTCTGTCTGTCTGTCTGTCTGTCTGTCTGTCTGTCTGCTGTCTGTCTGTCTGTCTGTCTGTCTGTGTCTGTCTGTCTGTCTGTCTGTCTTGTCTGTCTGTCTGTCTGTCTGTCTGTCTGTCTGTCTGTCTGTCTGTTCTAATCTATCTATCAGTGTTTTCAGTGAATCAGTGAACTTTGAATACACACATGAGATCGGCAGCAGAATAAAATACGACATAATTCAGTCTGAAACAGAAGCTGTTGTACACAGAGCTGAAGAGAGAGCTCAGTTTATCTGAAGTGAATCTCTGACTCGGCACTGATCGAGATCGACAGTGATTCAGTTGTCCAGACAGACGAGCAGATACACTGACAGACAGTCTAACCTTGACTTAAGCTGAATCAGCAAGCATGACATTTACTGTTAGTGAATGTAGTAAAACATATTTACCAGAGTGAAGCCATTGTGCTGCGATGTCTCTTATTACGGTTCTTTTTATCCTGTCGACGGCGGCAACACACATGCAACAGAGGTTAAAATGTTGTTAAAATGGGGATAAATGTCAAGATTAAAGATGCAAATATAAGATGAAGATTCTGAGAGAGTTTGGGATGGAGAAGGAAATGAACACAACAAAATGCTGCTGGAGAAAAGAGTGGCCAATATTCACACGGCAGGTTCACTACGACTCAGATCAGTGAGGGAGTCAATTGTCATCTCTGAACGATTCACTGAATCTGATTCTGATTCCAATCGGTTTGACTGATTCATCAAAATAAAACCAACTCAGAAGAGTCATACGTTTACGAATCGGACATCACGGTAAAACATTAATCTCTAAAAATAAAATAAAAGTTACTCCAAATGTATTTAGTGTTTTATTCGTCTGTTTTCGCAACAAAATATAAACGTTTTACAGGCGCAGGGTAAGATATTCTCAACAGATTGAGATTTTATGCGACAGCAAAGGAAAAAACACTTTGCTTGCTGCGATAAAAGTTGAAGGTCAGAAGGTCATTTATTTGTGGGAATTGGAAAAATATAGGCAGCACAATCTCATGGCTATAACACGTGACCATTTTCTGTTTTGACGCATTTGTGGCTGATTTAAATGAAACCGTAACTGCTTACGCCCCTTCAAGCTTTTTTTTTTCTAAAAATCACATTTTCACACAATACACGCAATGCACAAATACACAGCTTCGGCCAGGTAATAAAACTATTTAAAAGATGATAGACACTTTTGTCTAACAATTCTGTCTGCAAAAAATGCAAATTGCAAGTTATTAAGTCAAGAGATTTCGCAATTGCAAGTTTACCTCACAATTTTCAAACTTCTCACTTTTTTCCTCGCAATTGAGTTTATATCTCAAAATTCAGACTTTTCTATTATAAATTGCGAGTTATAAGAGTTAGACATTTTTCTTTGAGTTTATATCTCACATTTCTGACGTTACAACATTGAAATTCTGACTATAACCTGCAATTACAAGTTTAGATCATGCAATTCTGAGGGAAAAAAAAGTAAAAATTGCGAGATAAAAAGTTGCAATTAGCTTTTTTATTTTTTATGCAGTGGTGGAAACAAAGCTTCATGAAATTCGCCACCTCGTAAAATAATTGTTTTTTCCGAGAGATTGAGTTGAAATAACTCTGAAAAAAAAGACAAACACAACCAAAAATTCTGTAAAAATAAGATTAATATATATAAATAAAAATATTAACAAAGACTATTATAGTCTATCAAGCTGCTACACAACGTTTTCACAATTGTCAATAGCTATGTTTCCATCAACGTATTTTTATGTACATTTTGGGATATCGCATAAAAAAAACATGGATGGAAACATAAATTCTAAAAAAGCACATAAAAAAATTGAGTGGAATAAAATTTTCATCCAATAAGAAAACATGTGCATAAACTATGATGGAAACACATTTACCGAATCAATTCCTCGATGCGCATAAAAAAACAACGCGACTTTTTCTTAGTGATATTTAGCGTCGGTTTATCAGGAAGTGACGATTTTGTTCTCTTGCGTATCACTCTGATGGAAACGTTGCTTTAATCTTTTATTTTTATGTGATAATCCAAAAAGTTGGGCATAAGTTAAACTCGCAACTTTGGATGAAAACATAAGAGTGACTTCATGCAAATTTTTATCTCAAAATTCTGACTGCAAATTGCAAGTTATTGAGTCGGAATAGCGAGATATAAACTCGCAATTGCAAGTTTACCTCACAACTTTTTTAATAAAAATTGAGAGTTATAAGAGTTATACTTTTTTCTTTGAATTTATATTTCACGTTTCTGACATTATAACATACATGCAATTCTGACTATAACTTTTAATTACAAGTTTAGATCATGCAAAAATTGCAAGACAAAAAGTTGCAATTAGCTTTTTTATTTTTTATGCAGTGGTGAAAACAAAGCTTCTTGAAATCACCACCTCATAAAATAATTGTTTTTCCCATGAGATTGAGTTGAAATAACTAAATTTTTTTTTTTTACAAAAATTACAAAAAAAAAAAAAACAGATATATAGATATATAGATATATAGATTGCATAAAACACATGGATGGAAACATAAATTCTAAAAAAGCACATAAAAAACATATGCGCTCAATTGAGTGGCATAAACGTTTTATTCAATAAGAAAACATGTGCATAAACTATAATGGAAACACATTTACCGAATCAATTCCTCGATGCGCATAAAAAACGCGACTTTTTCTTAGTGATATTTCAGCGTCGGTTTATCAGGAAGTGACGATTTTGTTCTCTTCGTATCACTAAATGGAAACGTTGCTTTATTCTTTTATTTTTATGCATTAATAAAATTGCAAATTATTAAGTCAGGAATTGCGAATATAAACTCCTTTTACTCCGTTTACCTCACAACTTTTGAGTTTATATTTCGAAATTCAGACTTTTCTATTATAAATTGCGAGTTACATTGGATGAAAACATAATAGTGACATCAATAATTTCAGAGATTCGCTCTAATTAAAAAGTAGCTGTGACTACCCAAACCGTTGCTGTGTGTACGTGGCCAATAAAACTATTATGCAAAATATTTAGGAAAAATAAATATCAAAACATGATATTAAAGCAAAAAAAACATGGTGCACATTTAAAAACATCGTCATGTTAGGTCCAGTCCTACCTTAAACTCCTTTTCGATGTTGGCGAGTTTGGCGAGCTCATTGCTCAGCTCCAGCGCGGTCAGTACGGGTGTCCTCGCTGGATAACGAGAGATACGCCGGGCTAGCGAGTCCACGATACGCGTTTATCCTTCGACCGCGAGTGGCTGAACGCGTCTTTCTCTGCTTCTCCGTGCACTCGGCACACTTGCAGAAGTAGTCGTGCGGTCGCTCGAATCCTGGCGCCTTCATTAGCAGCATGTGCACCACTTCGTATTTCTGGCAGTGCGCGGCTAGGATGATAGGAGTGATATCGGGCGAGAACCGCGTGCCGTCCTCGTCGTACGAGTAGAAGTCGTCGTCTTGCAGCTCGCAGGGCTTCGGGTCAAACGCTCGCTGCTCGCGAATGACGGATGTCCGAGTATGGCCTCCACGATCCGTATGTAACCTTTGGAAATGGCTAGCAGGAGGGCATCCCCGACTCGGGCCAGGTTGTCTCGTCGCAGGAGAAGCTCGGTGACCTCTAGGTGTTCGTTACCCACGGCTAACTGCAGTCCGTTCTGTCCCATGTAGTCTGACGCAGTTCACGTTGAGCGTGGATGATTCTTCTAGCATCTTTTCGGACCACTGGGATGTTCCCGTACTCCGCCGCGTCTAGAAAGCGCTCCTCTTCGGCCGTGAGACTGCTTCCCCGAGCATTAAACATGAACGCCGGTCCACGAATTGCTTGGCGTCGACCCTTTCTCGCGTTAGGGTCATCCTGCGATGGGGGAACGCATCCGAGGATTTCCTGCAGAGGGAAAAACAAGTATTTTTACCTTGTGTCCATTTAGGGTTGCAAAGGGGCTGAATATTTCCGGTAAATTTCCAGAAACTTCCGAAAAATCCTGGAAAGATTCCAAAAAATCCTGGAAAGATTCCGAAAAATCCTGGAAAGTTTCCGAAAAATCCTGGAAGTTTCCAAAAAATCCTGGAAAGTTTCCGAAAATCCTGGAAAGTTTCCAAAAATCCTGGAAAGTTTCCGAAAATCTGGAAAGTTTCCGAAAAATCCTGGAAAGTTTCCAAAAAATCCCGGAAAGTTTCTAGAAAATTCCCGGAAAGTTTCCTAAAATCCTGGAAAGTTTCTGGAAACTTTGCAACCCTATGTGCATTACAATCAAGGCAGATCAATAATATTGAATATTTAATTAAACTAAGCAAGCCTAAAGCCAATGGCCAAAACCCAAACTTCATCAGTGACAGAATGGAGAAAAAAACCTTGGGAGAAACCAACCGTGATTATGATTCAGCCAGCATTACAGGTCAGAATCAAATTCAATCCAGAATGTTCTCCAGTTATATATGGTTGACAATCAGACCCTATACGTCAAGCTCATCCAAAACAGTCGCTTGGTTAACCCTCATCACTCTTCGTCCAACATGTTGAGTGTCTCTCAGAGCGAGAGAGATGAGAAGTGGTGTATCGTCAGAGACGTGATCTGTGACGGTCCTGCTGAAGGCGAGATCGTCCTCGGGCTTTTAATAGCTTTTTAATGAAACGCAACAGATGCTACATTCAGACAACAGGTGGAGTGACGTCTGTGCTAAAATCCAGCTGACTCACATAGTCCAGGTGAACAGGACAGGCAACAGTGAACACTTATTACAGTATTAAAATCCCCCTGAGGTCAAAATCAAGCTGTTAATGTTGCGCTTTTAGAGAAACCGTGTGTAAATTCATAAGTCGACAGCATTGCTCACAGGGCTCCAGACTAACTTTTTGCCTTGGTTGCACTGGTGCGCCTAACTTTTTTATTTAGGTGCACCAGCACAAAATTTAGGCGCACTCAAATTTGTTCTCGTCTCGCGTCACCTTTAACGCCACAATTTCAAGGTCACCTTTTTCTCATGCTCCATGTATTCATATAAATTATGTAAATGCTTTTAAAAAAAAAGTAAGATGTCGTTTTTTGAAGCACAATTATACTGTATATAAAAATATAAATCTACTAATAAAAAACTAAATTTAAAGTGTTGTTTTTACATTGTGCAAGTTAGGGCAGGGTATGGACACCATTTTCACAATTCGATTCAATATTGATTATTTTGGATATCAGGTACAATACATGGCAAATTTTCTCAAGGAAAACAAATCTTAATGCTGTAATGACTAATGTCATTATTTACAATAATAATGTTATATGAAATATAACATTTAAATGGTGGCTGCATAAAAACTTGCCAGTTTTTTTCAAACAACATGCATTAAATATTGAAGAACATTAAAAATTATAATGAATGTGCATGTATTTGGCAAAATGCTGCTCTAGAGTTATTTTTTCTAGCTGGCTAACGAGTTTATGGTCACTGGATTTTTTTTTCTGAGGTAAATGTGATGTTACATTACATTGTTTACACGCCTTTTACTGACGTCTTTCCACGGTTGAATCACAGATTGAGCGATTCTATGTGAAAGATACGGATTTCGATAGTTGTACTCTATCTTTTAATACACTTTCTCGTTCATGTTTATTTTGCGCTGTAACTGGTATTATTAAGGTGGAAGAGAAGCTTATCCAATTGGTCGCACTCTAGAGCCCTGGCTCAATTGTCAATTGTTTCAAAAACACGGTTTGAAATCACCGGTGTTTCTGACGCCACAAACGACCTTGTAACCAATCAGATCAACGTGTGATCGTCAACCAGTGGATCTCTGAGTGAGTGAGTGGGGGCGGGAGTCATTTGCATATTCATAGTACAGCGCATATTAAATGAGGCAAGGGTGTCGAGTTACATTCAAGATATTTTAAGACCTGAAGAAGAAAAATTCTCAAACACTTTAATATGTCATTATGGTGATCAAATATGAGTTTTAAAGGGATAAAATGATTGACTACAGGGGGACTTTAAAAGTTAACTCCTGACATCTTGAGACATACATCATGGTGAAAGCTGCAGTTTTGAATCCTATACTTTCCTCTCTATAGTCCGTATCATACAAAGTCTAAAAAACATCCTAAAAATTTGGGGAATTGGTTGGGAGTTGGGAATTTGGTACAAGAACTCTCCCAAAATTACAAATATTTGTTCTGAAAGGG
This sequence comes from Hybognathus amarus, assembly GCA_030378365.1. NCBI lineage: Eukaryota > Metazoa > Chordata > Actinopteri > Cypriniformes > Leuciscidae > Hybognathus > Hybognathus amarus. The sequence continues at coordinate 102,839 of JAQIUQ010007695.1, read as the reverse complement.
TTTCCACACCTTTTGATCAATGAATTTCCATGACTTTTGCCAGTAATTCTGTGCTTTTAAACTCCCTATGAAAATCACTGAGCCACAATCATGCTGTATTCAAATAATAAAACACATTGCACATTTTGTTTTTCCTTAATGTTGTTTGTGTATCTCTGGTGCTTTTAAAAGTCATATGTGTCCTTGTACGGTGTTCCTTGAGTGCGAAAGAAAGGCGCCTTTAAATAAAATGGATAATAATTACGCCACAAACAAACTTCTCTGCTTCAACACAGTGTAATCCTTTAGAAAAAAAGCACACAGTGTCAGCAAATCTCTCAAAAAGAATCAGAAATGAAACGCCAACAGAAACCGTACTGATTATGTTACTGTTCTCTTATAAATTATAATAATTTAAAAAACATGCAAGACATCAAACAAGCACAAGTTTATCCATGCTTTTCCTGGTGATTCCAATATTGGACAAAACTGACATTGGGATATTTCATTTTTCTGCTATATAGAATAAAATATGAAAAAGATGACTTGAACAACTCCATTTGGAAGCATGAATCATTCTAGAATGATTTAGGTGATTTTGAATCTGTATAGAAAACAATAATACCATTACAAGCATACAATAGAACAAAGACAAAAATGATTTGAATTTAATGAATTTAAATAAGAAAATGTAAAATGTAAATGCACCGGATCTAATGATACACATGCGTTTTCTTTTTCAATAGTTCAGCCAAGCACTGTGTTTGAGGATACTTGCCAGCATTTTGATTGTATGTTTTCTTTAAAAGTACAAGTAGACATGAAAAAGCACAGAATTTGTGAATCTTCTTCCATTAAAATGGTTTAAAATCACTTAAATGTGCAAATGATTTAACTTTGCAATTAATCAACTATTTTGCGATGTCACAATCATGGATGCTACAACATATATATATATATATATATATATATATATATATATATATATATATATATATATATATATATATATATATATATATATATATATATATATATATATATTGTACAGCCAAAATAGAATGAGTTTGTTAAATTTAAAGGCTGAATTTCGACTCGGTCTATCAGGATTTATTTGAGCAGGGAAACTGATTTCACACAGCTCAGGTCACGTCACGAGAGGCCAGAGAGGAGAGGAAGCATTCGACTGGAAATCTCTACATTTCTACTGGGACCATGCAATGAACGCAAAGAGCCCTGAAACCCAGACTCTAGCAAACAACCGAAAATGACTTTATCTGCTCTGAAGAGGAGTTTAAAACATCATCAAAACTATTAAACAACAAGTATGGGAATTACAGGTGAAACTTTGAAAAATTTAAATATGGTGCAAAAGTTCATTTATTTCAGTAAAATGTTAAAGTAATATATTATATAGATTTATTATATGCAAAGTGAGATATTTCAAGCCTTTATTTGTTATAATTTTGATGATTATGGATTACAGATATGAAAACCCCCTCATTTGAAAAGGTTTTTTAAGCTGTAAGCCATAATTATCAAAATTATAACAAATTTATAACAAATAAAGGCTTGAAATATCTCACTTTGCATGTAATGAGTCTATATAATATATTAGTTTCAGCTTTTAAGTTGAATTACTGAACTTTTGCACATATTCTAATTTTCCAAATTTGATTACTTTTTATAGAGGGTTTTTGTTGCGATTGCATATCATCTGATACAAATGCTGTCCTAATATTAAGGATGATGATGATGATGATGTTGCTGTAAAAGGTGTAAAATATTAATATCATAGAATAGACATAGATGATCAGTTCTGGGGATATTTTGTAGTTTCATATCATCTAAAAGCAAAGAAATCTGAAATTCTGAGTTGAATCACATTTATGGAGAAAGAGAGAAAAGTGAGCTGAAACTATTTCTATTCCTTTCATTAAAACACCCTCTCCGTTCTCCTGAAAAATGGATCGATTGATGTAAATTATGCAGCTCGTTGTTAATCACGTGCAAAAGTGAGAGTTAAACACGCATGAGATTTTAGAACGTGCCTGCTATATGATCACACACACAGCAATATCTGTCATTCTGCAGCTAAACAACACACAGATCAACATCAGCGTCTGGACAGCATGTGCACCGCTAATGAGCTGCATCACTCACACACACGCTCGTTCTGACTCGCTGATGTATTGAAAGACCACTTCCACATCTGAATTCATTCATTATCAAGTCTATCCCGAAAAGCAAATGTCAACACAGAGGTTATAAATCAAGACAGCCGTCACACTTCTTTAGTGAGCAAATATATCATATCATTGCCCGTCACATGAGAACTTTGGGCCACAAAGCAGGACCTCAAATATTGTGCAAGAAAACTTGAAAATTAGTGAAAAAATCCCAATAAACATGCTTATGAGAAAATATCAGAAGGTTTGAGCTCCTGCCAAAATATTAGTTGAATTAATTTTTACAAATATTTTAATGTTCAACCTTGGAAACATCTGAATTGCATTTTATTTTACAAACATGAGCTGGTCATGCATTGGTAAAGGCAATGCAAGTTGTTTTGATACTGTCAATATTTGTGCATATATCTATGTAATGCATGTAGGATCTATATATCATGCTTTTATATGACTGAAGTTTGACTAATACTAAAACCATGCATGACCAATCAAGACCTTGATTAACACATACATTTAAATGTAAATGCAAACATGCATGATGTTTAATATAATTGTCAAGTGGTGGAAATTAAATTCAAAACATTGCAAGTGTACATTGTAGCCATTTTTGCATAATGTGACAAATTTGCATCTTTATTGGAAACGACGCACAATGATGACAATATTGTTCA
>JAQIUQ010007695.1:55000-95000 GCA_030378365.1 Hybognathus amarus | reverse complement strand
ATAAGTACTGAGTTAATTAATATGCTTACTATAGATTTACGGTTAGGGTTTGGTTTAGTTTAGTTTTAGAGTAAAAAAATCTGTAGAAATTACAGTAAATTACAGTAAAACTGGCAGCTGCTTGCCAGTAACTTACTGTAGATTTAAATTGATGTTATTTACTGGCAACAGCTTGTTCAAAGTTAAATGAACATTAAACATTAACAAGTCTTTATCTTAATAAAACTAAAATAACAGCATCATGCAAAGCAAATCTGAAGGACAAAAACTGAAAAAGATTGATGAAGATTTCTGGTTCCCAGAATGCTTTGCATTAGATTATTTTATAGTTTTTATTATGTAAAGACAAAGACTTGTTAATGTTAAATATTCATTTAACTTTGAACAAACTGTTGCCAGTAAATATACATTAATTTAAAATCTACAGTAAGTTACTGGCAAACTGCTGCATAACTACAGCATTTTTTTTACAGTTACTTCCAATTATGCTGTTATTACACTCTAAAAAATTTGCAGAGAATAATTAAGTTGTGTCATTTATTCCCCAAAGCGACCAAAGTATAACTCTGAAGCGGATAACACGAGATATCTTCAGTTCATAGATCAGCCATATCTTTGAAATCCGTGTGTGTTCCTCATTTGATTGGTTTACACGAGTACTGATGACACCCTGGCACTGCAGGACGACTATATGTGATTGAAAGCATCATAAGTTAACTAAATAACAACTATTGATTCATTCCACACACTGAACATCTTCCCACAGCAAAGCCAGACTTATGAATAATGGATATTATACCATTCGTCTTGCACTGGCCTTGCTGAAGATTAAATCTGCTTTTATTGTTTTGCCAGTGAAGATTTTCAGTGTGTCGGGAATGAATTGATGGTCGTTATTTAAAGTTACTGTATGGTTTCAGAAGACTTAATTAAAGTCTTGTGGGACTTTGGTCTTTATTTGGTCATTTCAGAGCCAGTCACATTTATTATATAGGAAAAAGTGGCCATGATATTCATTGATTCTCCAGTTTTGGAAGAGCAGACGTGTAAATGAGGGAAAATGAGCATCAAAATGTGTATAAAGCAATCCATGTTTGTTAGATGTCAAATGATAAGCTGAATTAGTGATTTGACAAGGTCTTTAAGTGGAACCGAACAATAATTAGATGTGAATATTATCACAGTTCGTTCCTGATTGATAATGATTCATAATTGGAAAGTTTTGTATGATCACTGTAAAAAAAATGCTGTAGTTATGCAGCAGTTTACCAGTAACTTACTGTAGATTTAAATTAATGTATATTTACTGGCAACAGTTTGTTCAAAGTTAAATTAACATTTAACATTAACAAGTTTTGTCTTTACATAATAAAAACTATAAAAATAAAGTAAAAAATAATAAAAACTACTTCATCAATCTTTTTCAGTTTTTTTCCCCTTCAGATTTTGGTTCCCAGAATGCTTTGCATGATGCTGTTATTTTAGTTTTATTCTGTAAAGATAAAGACTTGTTAATGTTTAATGTTTAATTTATGTTTAATTTAACTTTGACCAAACTGTTGCCAGTAAATAACATCAATTTAAATCTACAGTAAGTTACTGGCAAGCAGCTGCCAGTTTTACTGTAATTTACTGTAATTTCTACAGATTTGTTTTTACAGTATATGATTATTCAAGTGGGATGGTGTGATGCATAAAACCATATTTGTGGAGTAAGATTCATATTTGCGAGATCAAGCGAGCATTCTTCCGAGATATTGTCCAAGTGTCCTTTACTGTACCCTTCAGAAATTGGGGGTCAGTGAGATAAAAAAAATGTAAGAAGTCTTTTCTGTTAATCATTTATTTTAGCAGAAACACAGTATAAATTGTGAAACATTATTACAATTTAAAATAGTCATTTTCTATGTGAGTGGCCTAAATGTAATTTTTCATGCAATCAACAGCTTCATTATGTTATAACAGCATTACTGGCAATTTTGATCAATTTAATGCATCCTTGATGAATAAAAGTATTAATTTCTTTGGGGAAAAAAATGTTCTGATCCCAAACTTTTGAACGGTGGTCTATATGTGCATATACACTATATATGACTAAGTGTTGTGTATTCAGTGTATAATAAAGTATGACTTCCAAATTGGAACATTGTCTTTGTATTTGGAACATTGTAACATTATATTGCCTTGAGGTGCGAGTGCACAATGTCCTGTGAAAATGGTGTACTCGGTAATTAAAAAAAGTTTCCATGATAAACCTGATTAATGTTTGAAGACACCTGGTAAATGCTCGTCTGCACAGAACATGATCTATAAAGGCGATTAGAATAGGTGACAGCATGAAATATTGATGAGAGACAGACAAGTGACAGCTGTCATTAATTGTTCATCCAACATTCATGATTACAACTAAACTACAGTCACTTCCAGAGAAGCTGAGATCTCCATTCACCCATGGAATCAGCATATTGATTATATATCCCAGAATCGCTCAGGAGCCTGTGATCTGGACAATCCCTGGACAATGATTAAAGGTGACCACACGCAGAGATTTCAGAAAAAACGCAGAGCCGAAGCTCAGAATCGTACGACTTTTCTTGAGAGTACACTGCAAAAATGCCAGTATTTTTGTCTTGTATCCAGTCCAAATATCTAAAAACTCTTAAAGTCCCTGTAAAGGCAATCCTTAAAAAAAAAAAAAAAAAATCTAAACCCATTATAAAAGTTAGAAATGTATTGCGAACAGTAACACATATTACAAAGACTGTGAACTGTGAATTACTGAACTGTGGAGGACCGTTAAACAGTTTTGACGAGCCCCTGAGCTCCTGGACACCTACTATTCAGTCAATGGGGATTGAGATCTGTTTGATTAAAACATTCTTCCAAATATCTTCCTTTGTGTTCAGCAGAACAAATAAACACATAGAGGTTTGGAACAAGTTGAGGGTGAGTAAATGATGAAAGAATTACAATTTTTGGGTGAACTATCGCTTTAACGCTGAAATTCAACACAATAGGAGAGAAAAGACAATTGCAACTTTCGTTTCATCCCAACTTTAAAGCAAAATGATATTAATTTTTGGTAAGAGACATCTCATTTGACCAAGAAAGTTAGAAAAAAAGCAGCAAGAGTTACTTTTCTGTCTTCTCCTCGCCTGCCGTGAGTGTTTTAATCATGAAAAGGTGAATCTCTCTGTTCTGGTCTTCCGTGTCTCTTTAGTTTTCCGCTGGACATTGAGACTGGACACGGACACACACTGCGCTTCATATCGACTGACTGTCTGTTCAATTGTGCTTAAGTGCGTCTCCTGCTCAATACAGCGGGACATTACCTGCTCTCCTGCTCTCTGAACACATCATGTGGAGGACGACACTTTGATCGGGAGAATCAAACGCTGTCCTCATGATGGAGGGAAGCTCTTCATTTCTGTGGAGATCAACAAATGAAGAAATGTGAAAAGGTCATCTTGAGAAAAACATTTCACTCGTGTGAGTGTGCAGAGATCATTACTAGATTAAAGTACTCGAAAGTCTTGAGAGTTTTATTTTGACTATAAAACACTCTCTCACACACACACACACACACACACACACACGTGCATGTCCACTTGTTTGATCTTCACACACACGCATGACAGCGAGAGAAAGAGCATTAGCATCTCAAAGAGAAGATCGTAATGAATGCAAGACTCTTCATGTAATGCTGCAAGTATTCATCACAATATCAATATTATGACATAAAATCAACTAATTGATTGCACTATAATTGTAATGCATGAATATTAATAAACTGCTTTGCATATTCCAAACACTGCTTTTACATATCATACATCCGCTCATATTGTTAGGACCTGAAAGAAATCTTAATCAGGTGATTACGAAAATGCTGATGTTCTTGAGGACATAGCCAGAATATAGTCGGATTTTGCTGAATATATTTGAGCATCGATGGGTGTCGTGTTTCAGCATGTGGGAGAGATGGGAAGAGGTCTTAGCCCATTGAGCAGATTTATTTCAATGGAAAAACTGTAAAAAAAAAATAAAAAATAAAAAATAAACTGTAAAAAGACGTAAATTTTCTGGCAGCCAGGGCGCGGGAAAATACTGTCAGGAAAAAACTTAAAAAACAGTAAAAAAATATGGTAATTTCATATTCTATAATTATGGTTTATTACTGTTATTCTACACGCAAATATCTTTAATTATCTGATATAATGTTAATTTACTGACCTACTGAAGTATTAATATCTGTTTTGTACCATCGTAACACTGACAACCACAATATGATGATGAGAGTCACATGATCATTCAAAGTTCATTACAAGCAGCTTTTCAAGAGAGTTAATACTAATATATAGAAACTGCACAGAGTCGTTCGCAGAAACATTAAACACCATCATGGTAACACATGAAATTTTTAAAATGCATTAAACATTAGTTTAACAACATTAAATGTAACATAAAACCCTAATATACATAACTGATTCGAAAAAACTAAGAAAACTATGAAGACACATAGTTATTTCAACAAAAACACATCAAATGTGAAGTGTCACGCAGGGAATTGTGGGAATGTCAATTTACGGTTTTTCACTGTAAATTATACAATGAGTTGTTCTTTTTCACTTTCAAAAACTATAAATTTAATGGTATTTAGTACGGAAATACTATTATTTAACCTTAAAACTCACTTTAACACCCACATACTTAATGATCTTCAAGGAAAACATGTTAAATGATATCTGCTATGCCTTCATTTTACCTGCACTTATACCTTCATTTCTGTGTTTTCTAATTTAACAGAAAAAATCTGTAAAATATTACGGAATATGTTATGTAAAATCACACAACCCTGTAAAAATACAGACATTGAAAAAAACGTAAAATAGATGTAAAACCAAAATACAAGCAATTACAGCAAATATCTGTAAAATAACAGGCATTCACTGTATAATGACAAAACGGCAAAATTCTGTAAAAAAATACAGACCATTACCTATAAATTTACTTTTTTTTACAGTGTACAAGAGCAAGTGAGGGCTTTTCTTTCTTTTAGAGTGGAAAGAACGAGCGAGAAGAACATGCAGCATCTATTTAAAGGGCGATTGTCCTTGACCTGTTTCTGATTTCTTTCCTGAGCTGGCCCACTATAAGCAAAATTATGTCCAAAAGACGTCTTTTCAACGTCTTAGTCACAAAAGTCTGACGTTGAAGAGACGTCCACTGAGGGGCCAGAATGAAAGTTTTTATGACGTCTTTTTGTGACGTGTGAGCGACTTTCATCGAACCTTCGTACAAGTTTAAAAACTAGTTCAAATGTGGCCATTGTGGACATATTGTTAATATAATTTATGGTCTGATTTAGACAATTTATACCATTTCTGGACCAAATAAACACTCTCAGGATGCATTAAATTAAAACTGAAGTTTATTTACATTGTTTAGATGAGGTTTAGATGACATTTGTTTCATTTTAAATCACCATTATGATGATCAGTGTTTGCTTTGGTTGGGGAGAATCAATTCGCAAATTTAATAGAAAATTTATAGATTGATTATGATAGCGACATCTCTAGGAGTTGTTTAAATGTTACTTCTTTTTACTCAACTAAAACGGCAAGTTCACATTAAGGACAATGACTTAAAACTAGGGCTGTCAAACGATTAATCGTGATTAATCGCATCCAAAATAAAAGTTTGTGTTTACATAATATACGTGGGTGCACTGTGTATAATTATTTTGTATAAATATATATAAAAACACACACATGCATGTATATTTAAGAAAAAATATTATTTATATATAAAATATTTATATTTTTATATAATATAAATTATATATAAATCTATATATACATGAAAATATTTCTTAAATAAATATTATTTGTATTTATATATATAAAATAATTATACACAGTGCACCCACACATATTATGTAAACACAAACTTTTATTTTGGATGCGATTAATCGCGATTAATCGTTTGACAGCCTGCTTAACACCATAAAGTTTTAATACAAATTCTAATATATGATTATAGGAAGTCCACACCACAACTAATATGTTAACGACACAGAGGAATGCTATAATTTTAATCACTTTTAGAACAATTATTTTTTTCAACCTGATGAACGATGAAAGCATCGACAGCCAATCAGAATCCACCCGAGTTTAAATGGCAGTGCAAGACTTTATCATGCATTAATCACTCACACTATAAAGATAACTATAACTGACGTTTTACTAGTTGTATAATGCCACAGAGGAACAATATCATTGGAATCACTTTAAGGCTCATTGACACCAAGAATGATAACTATAAAGATAACTATAAAGATAGCATCCACACCAGCGAATGATATTGCTCTGTTTATTCTATGCGCGCCCTTGTCTGTCACTAAGGCTACGTTCAGACTTCTTGGTTCAAATCCATTTTTTTTTTGTGTGCATATCCGATCAAATTTAGTTTAACTCTAAAATAGAATTTTTAAAATAATGTGCACACGTGACGAAAACAGTAATAATATTTTTATTTCATGTTCAGGAGATCACATGACCAGAGTACTACTTGCTAACCCTCCTTATTATCAGACACGTTTATAATGAATGAATCATGGATGACTGTCTGTCACTGGGGTGTTTTTATAATGGCAGAAACATTATCACACACGGGTGAGAAAATGGTAACATGTTAATATTTGAGATGAATTGGCCTTTTACCTCAATGAGGTGATGCAACTCTCTGGTAAGTGTCGCTTTTATTGTAATTGCTTGAGTGTTTGATTAATCTGCATCGGGTTGCAGGTTTAAATCCTAGTTGAGAACCACCAAACCATCATTAAGTTCAAAAGCACATATGAGGGAATCATATTTTTCTCTCTTAGAAAGTTTATTCACATAATGTGCAATTCACACCTTCACATTCACGTATCTGTTGAACATCATGTCCAATTCATCTGTATATGTTCATTCATCACAAGCGATTCAGCAGATTAATGATGAGTTATCTGTCTCTTAATGACTGTCTGCCTCGGGGACGTGTCCTTAATGAGCAAATCTCTCTGAGGATATATTTATTCTCTCTCTCCCTCAGTGTCACTTTTATTGCATTGCTTTCCAGCGTCATACCACCTAAGCATATTAAAAATTAATTTTTGCCAGAGGATCAAGTTTATCACCTCATAGGGACGATCAATCAACCACATGATCCCTTGAATGCAAATGTTCATCCATTAGAAATCATACAAAAAACATTTAGATGTAAAATGTATTTATTTGAATTGCAGTTGGATTACGCAGTTTTATATAAACTTAATGTAATGCATATTTGTTAATCATAAATGATAAATGTAAATAAAAGAAAAAGGTATGATTTTTGCTGATAAACTGAATATGTTTTAAATGCACAATAAGCTTATTATCGTTTTGATTTGTTTGTTCCACAGACATATTTGAACCACGTTTGGTTTTGGATTTTGGTTACAATTTATGTTTTCATGTCTTTTATTTTGTAGTTTTCACAGTACCTGTTTGTCGGCTGTTGGTGAGTTTACGTTTGTTCAAGACAAGTTTAGTGGATGTTCCAAGTCAAGCTTTAGCTAAGTCTTTTGTTTATTTTGTGCTTGTTCCATGAATAAACTGCACATGGGTTCGCACGGCAACTTTTCTTTTTTTCTCACTTTATTTATAGGTTTCTCCACTAAATTCCAAACATTCCACTACAAAATTCCAAGCATTCCACTACAAAATTCCAAACATTCCACTACAAAATTCCAAGCATTCCACTACAAAATTCCAAAGATCCCACAACAAAATAAAATTCCAAACATTCCACTAAAAAATTCCAAGCATTCCACTACAAAATTCCAAAGATTCCACGAAAAAATTAAGCATTCCACTACAAAATTCCAAAGATTCCACAACAAAATAAAATTCCAAACATTTCACTACAAAATTCCAAGCATTCCACTACAAAATTCCAAAGATCCCACAACAAAATAAAATTCCAAACATTCCACTAAAAAATTCCAAGCATTCCACTACAAAATTCCAAAGATTCCACTAAAAAATTTCAAGCATTCCACTACAAAATTCCAAAGATTCCACAACAAAATAAAATTCCAAACATTTCACTACAAAACTCCAAGCATTCCACTACAAAATTCCAAAGACCCCACAACAAAATAAAATTCCAAACATTTCACTACAAAATTCCAAAGATTCCACAACAAAATAAAATTCCAAATATTCCACTTCAAAATTCCAAACATTCCACTACAAAATTCCAAAAATTCCACAACAAAATAAAATTCCAAACATTCCACTACAAAATTCCAAACATTCCACTGCAAAATTCTAAACATTCCACAACAAAATTCCAAACATTTCACTACAAAATTCCAAAGATCCCACAAGAAAATAAAATTACAAACATTTCACTACAAAATTCCAAACATTCCACAACTAAAATTCCAAGCATTTCACTACAAAATTCCAAAGCTCTCACAACAAAATAAAATTACAAACATTTCACTACAAAATTCCAAACATTCCACAACAAAATTCCAAACACTTCACAAAAAAACAAACATTCCATAACAAAGTTGTACAAACAAGTAGAAAAAGGGGGATCAGAAGATAGGCAGGGATCCAGGGAGTAAATGTTAGTTGTTTTCACAATTAAGAAATTTATGCTGATTCGTCTTAATGAATGCACTTTCGAAAATTTGAAAAATGCAAATAGCTAATAATTATAAACTATGCCATGATTTTTGTGTGCAGAAGTTTCACTTAACTGACAAACGTGCATTACATACATATGCTAAAACTATGCAATCCTATTTAAATTCAAATTGTTTGAACATTATTATGCAATTCAAATAGGCTATACATAAATCTTACATTTAGATACTGTAAATACTTCTTTTAATGCATACTCACAACTTTTGTAAACTGACATTTGTGGCCTGAGGGTTTAACATTATTTACAGACATCAATGCATAATATCTCACAAAAGTGCATTAATATTAATATAAGTGATTCACAGAGAAGAGAATGAAGCTTTTATTCCCTGTCAAGTTTGAAAGCTGTTCTTTTGCAGACTGTTAACAATTCTGGATAAAGGATTGTGTAATTGCCATCATTGATACAAGAAAAATGTTACATTACGGATTTGCTGAGGCAAGTATAAAATTAAAGAGACACAGTAGGCTATAATGTAAATGTCAAGCAGATAATTATGTCATCAGTTATGTTATTATTCTTTGCCTGCCTGAAGAACCACCTCATGTGAGCATAAAAACCTTATTGCGATATATGGGAGTTTCCATTTTAATTTGCTCAATTTGAAGGGCAATAATACAGCTAATGCCCATTGTCAACTGTATAGTTACCAACATACATACACAATTTCTTTATATGTGTTACAACAGTATAAAAAGATGAGCGTGAGTAAATGAAGACAGAATTGGAGTTTTTGGGTGAACTGTCCCTTTAAGGAATCGCTCGAAAGACTCACAAGGTCGAATAAGGTCACGGCGATTTGTGAAGCAGCGATTGGTTTGCGAGTTGAAATCTGAGCAGTACTTTAGCGTAGATTGTTGCCGATATTTATTTATTTTTTAGTTTTCCTTTATTCAGGTGGCGTTTGGAAAAATGCTGATGAAAATGAGCCTCATTCTAAAACATGAAAAACACGTTCTTTTGCATTCATAAATCAGTATGAATTGAATTGAACGTGACAATATGAAACAACGGTTTTGTTCCAATGCTTCACATCCTTCTGGCAACCAGCAGAAACAAGTGTTTCGGTTTACCTATTTATTTTTACATTTCATCTAATTTAATGCGACATGCAAAATGAAAGTAATTCATATTCTTTCCTCAGGCAGATATGATCTAATGTTTCTCTCTGCTTGCTCTTCTCACCGCAATACTAAAATTACATCCACACTTTACAGTTGTTCTGGTGCTTAAATACTCATTAGCAGACCTAGATATAGCAGATGACAGATGTAAAACAAGGCCAATAAACTTTACAGCACATGCATGTCAATAATGAACTCTGTTTAATGAGCTCTGCCTTGGCTCAGGAATCAATACATGTGATTACTTTTACAACTTGACATGATTAAGGCATTTGTGATGTACTGTAAAATTTTTAAAACTTTTTTTGTTAACTTTACTTAATGTCCAATAATTTGTTAAACTTACTTAAAATTTCTTAGTAATCTGTACTTTTTGCATGCTTATGCCTTAATAAATCTTAATAGACTTTTCACTAATTTCTTCTACTTCTGCAGTCATCATTCTTCTTATTCATCTTGAAATAGTCATCTTGAATATTATTGTCAATACACCTACAAATTTTGGGAGAGCATCAAAATTCATTAGTTGACTTGATGATTGAAGTGATGCAACATGAAATCACAATTATTTGATTTTAAAGGAAGTGTAGCAATAAATATTATATATATATATATATATATATATATATATATATATATATGTATATATATATATATATATATATATATGTTAATATGTTATATATATATATATATATATATATATATATATATGTTAAATTTATTTATTTATTTATTTATATATAATATTTATTTTATATATATATATATATATATATTAACAAAAAAATTAAATCATTCAAAAATGTGTGTGTGTGTGTGTGTGTGTATATGTGTATATATGTATAGAAATTACAAGAGACCTTACAAGAGACCGCAAAAATAAAAAAAAATGTAATTGAAATCATTAAAAAAATGTGTGTGTGTGTGTGTGTGTGTGTGTGTGTGTGTGTGTGTGTGTATGTATGTATATATATATGTATATATATATATATATATATATATATATATATATATATATATATATATACACACACATATACACACACACACACACACATTTTTTTAATGATTTAATTAAAAATGTATTTAATTTTTTATTTTGCGGTCTCTTGTAAGTATAACCCCAATAACGATAGCAAATAAAATTGTAATGGTAAAATAAAGTCTAAAATAGAAAAACAAAGCAATTATTTTATTCATGCCGCAATGCACTCTGGGAGTATACTTCCTCAGATCACAGACAGAATTAAGTTGACGAAACTTAAATGGATTAAGAAAGGGTAACTTGATGCGATTAAGTTATGCTTACTTAATAAAATTAAGGCAACGTGTTTGCATAATAAAATTAAGTAAACTGAACTAATTGTTTTTTACAGTGCAGAGAGTAATGACTGAGTCTTTGTTAAGCTTTGCAGTGTTGTATTAATAGCAGGTCATGTCTCCTCTTCATCTGAAGAAGCTGTTGAACTGCAGGAGAGCGAGAACAAGCGTCAGACCGCAAACAAGAGCCGGTGGGCGATGAAGTGAACACACTGGGACGTTGATGTGATTGTTTTAAAGGGTCAATCCCACAATTCACAGCATGAGATATGAACTGAAAATTGTTTTATGTGACAGATATTGTGAGGTTGGCCTTTCTTTCCTCATTATTTCAACACAAAATATATCAATCGCATATCCTGACAGTTATTTACAAGGCACTTTGGTGTTGATATACACAAAAACAACAAGGCTGAGATATATTAAGAGAAGAGGGATTGTTCTAGCAGAGTATATTCTTCAAGTGTTGACAAAGCACTGGCAGCAAGAATATCCTACTCGGAAAACTAAATTATAGAGCGGAGAAGAACGAACGGCTGGTCTTCCTACTCACAAGATATTGTCCCTTGTCGAGTGGAGACAGGTGCCTAATGAAAATGAATGCTTATTAAGTTATACAAATATAGGAGGAAGGGAAATGAAAGTTGGCATTGAAGACGAGTGGGAATTAAATCAAGGTTCAGGAGACGATGTTGAGGATGGGAGATGTTAGCCAGCATGAGGCCTGAGACGTCCTATTATTGCAAGTTTTTTTCCGATTTTTGGTGCATTTTGAAATCCGACTAATCCAACAACTTCTTAACAAAGACACTCACAATGGAGTATATTGACTTAAAGGAGTAGTTTTAAAAAAACTTTTGCTGATAATTTACTCACCCCCATGTCATCCAAGATGTCCATGTCTTTCTTTCTTATTCAGTCGAAAAGAAATGAAGGTTTTTGATGAAAACATTCCAGGTTTTTTGCATATAATGGACTTCAATGGGGTCCAAACGGTTCAAGATCCAAATGAGAGTTTCAGTGCAGCTTCAAAGAGCTTCAAACGACACCAGACGATGAATAAGGGTCTTATCAAACGAAACGATCGCGAATTAAATGAATTGACTCGGAAAAAGATTTGATCATATTGATAAACGAGTTTGAACAGGAGAGTCACGAACGCACATCACAGAACAGACCAAGGCGAGCATTTGTGCTTATAAAACTTTATTTATTTTTTAAATGATGCGATCGTTTCGCTAGATAAGACCCTTATTCATCGTCTGGTGTCGTTTAAAGCCCTTTGAAGCTGCACTGAAACTGCTCTTTTGGACCTTGAACCATTTGGACCCCATTGAAGTCCATTATATGGAGAAAATCCTGGAATGTTTTCATCAAAAACCTTCATTTCTTTTCGACTGAAGAAAGAAAGACATGGACATCTTGGATGACATGGAGGTGAGTAAATTATCAGCAAAAGTTTTTCAAAAGTGAACTACTCCTTTATTGGATGAGTGAATTGAATTACTTTTGCAAAACCATGGGAGGACTTTAATGAACGTTCTTAAGTTTTGTCTGAGTCGACTGACTCAAGCGATCTGATGTGAATCACTGGCTGATTATACTCAATTCTATTCAATACAAACCTGTCCTAAAATAATGCTGATTAAGAATATCTCCCTGTTAATCACTGAAGAAAGTTACCGGCAGGTGAAATGAAGCGAACTGTCAGTCGGTGAACCACATTAGACATGCTTACAGAGAGATATTTTACATCTGACAGACCTCTGAGTCTGAATCATCCATCCAGCAAGAAAAGGGACATCTAAACCCCACTGCGTTTGTCTTCAAGCAATCAGAAAAGAGAGATCTCTTCACCTCGTCGTCTGAACCAGCACTGACACTGACTCTGTGAACGAGAACAAGCGTCTAAAAGAAAACCTCTCTCTCTCTCTCTCTCTCTCTCTCTCTCTCTCTCTCTCTCTCTCTCTCTCTCTCTCTCTCTCTCTCTCTCTCTCTCTCTACTCTCTCTCTCTCTCTCTCTCTCTCTCTCTCTCTCTCTCTCTCTCTCTCTCTCTCTCTCTCTCTCTCTCTCTATCTCTATCTCTATCTCTATCTCTATCTCTCTCTCTCTCTCTCTCTCTCTCTCTCTCTCTCTCTCTCTCTCTCTCTCTCTCTGTATCTCAGTGACTCATGTCTTCCTCTGATTGCTCACTGTCATTCTCTGTGGCTTAAAAAGGAAGCTCAGACAAACAGATGTCAATCAATTGTCATAGTAATTAATGCATGTGTTATGGCAGAATACAACATCCAATTTACTCTCTATATACTGTATTCCATAATATATAAACCCACCGTCTTCAGTTAAACACTTTTGAACATGACTTATGTGTTTCTTTATATTTTAGATTATATTTTACATTTCTTTATATATACACTACCGGTCAAAAGTTTAAGATCGGTAAGATTTTTTATGTTTTTAAAAGAAGTCTCTTCTGCTCACCAAGGCTGCAATTTTTTGATAAAAAACACACAAAAAACACAGTAATATTGTGAAATATTATGACAATTTAAAATGACTTTTTTATGTTAATATATATTAAAATGTAATTTATTCCTCTGAATTTTCAGCATCGTTACTCCAGTCTTCAGTGTCACATGATCCTTCACAAATCACTCTAATATGATGATTTTATGCTCCAAAAACATGTATGATTATTATCCATGTTGAAAACAGTTTTTTACATTTTTATTTCAGGATTCTTTGATGAATAGAAAGTTCAAAAGAACAGCTTTTATCTGAAATGGAAAGCTTTTGTTACATTAAACACTACCCTTTAAAAAGTTTGGGGTCAGTAAGAATTTGTATTTTATTTTTGGGGGAAATCAAATAAGAAATCAATACTTCTATTCATCAAGGATGAGTTACATTGATCAAAAGTTACAGTAAAGACATTTATAATGTTAGAAAAGATTCTAATTAAATAAATGCTGTTCTTTGAACTTTCTATTCATCAAAGAATCCTGAAATAAAAATGTAAAAAACTGTTTTCAACATGGATAATAATCATACATGTTTTTTGGAGCATAAAATCATCATATTAGAGTGATTTGTGAAGGATCATGTGACACTGAAGACTGAAGTAATGATGCTGAAAATTCAGCTTTTTTTCAGAGGAATAAATTACATTTTAATATATATTATTAACATAAAAAAGTCATTTTAAATTGTCATAATATTTCACAATATTACTGTGTTTTTTGTGTATATTTATCAAAAAATTGCAGCCTTGGTGAGCAAAGAGACTTCTTTTAAAAACATAAAAAATCTTTAAGATCTTAAGCTTTTGACCGGTAGTGTATATATATAATGCCATTTGAAATTTTCTTCTAAAATGACCATTTTTATCAAGCTTGTATATTTAAGTTCAGCAATCTTCATTGTCATTTAAGTGAAATTAAATATACAAGCTTGATAAAAATAGTCATTTTAGAAGAAAATTTCAAATGGCACTTAGGCTTTTGCATCTGAACTCTCTTTGCATCTGCCCTTTTATATATATATATATATATATATATATATATATATATATATATATATATATATATATATATATATATATATATATATATATATATATAAATATAAAGGGCAGACTTTAGTAGAAAAAGCTAATAAAACAATATTGATTCACTAATTGAGTAATGGTATATGGTTATTTTTCTTAGCTTATTCTTCCATACATCACATTTAGTAAAAAATATATTTAACTAAACACTAGGCTAACATTTTTTTTACATCATGTTCGAAATGCAAGAAGAGCAAGCCATAAAAACTCGACAGTATTCGCCATAAAACAAGAATCAATATAGTGTGTAGTAGCCTATAGCCTATCACACTATGAGGTACACACAAAACAAAGTTTATGTTGCTAACAAACAATGCCAGGTCTAACCACTACCCATGCCAAGTTTCCACGAAATAAATAGCATGTCTAATGCTAAACTTTATTAAAACAATTCATTTCAAAACAACAACAGCGTAAGCTACTCCATTTTAATGTCGATATCCGTCTTTCGTTAGGGAACGTGCTAAGTCATGATAAGCGATCATCTGTAATATATGAGTACATCAGATTCATCCACGCAGAACAGCGGAGCCGAAGCACAGCTCACCAAATCACCAAAGCAATGTTCCTCCGTAAATCACGTGTAGTTTTATTCGTCAACTGCTACCAGTCCGGGCCACGCGTTTACTGTAGCCTTAAGTAAAGCTTAATAAAGAAGACATTTGTTTGGATAGCAGGATGAATCCATTAACTTGAAGTGAAGTTGAGGTAAAATCTGTGGTTCAGCACACCAGTTGCATTTCATAATTAAAATGCAGCTCTTCATCCGAAAAATCCATTGAATTGAGTCATGTTGAATTGAATCAACATTGAACTGATTCGAGCTGAATAAAGACACTATTGTCTCCCGCAGAGTTGAACTAATTTCATAATACAATAATCAAACCAAACTGGATCAGCACTGCCTTGAGCTGAATTACAACATATTGTCTCAAATCTCAGATTTGTTTGCATCATTGATTGTTTCAAAGCAGCTTCACAATAATAAACAATTAAGTGCTATAGAAATAATGACTTAACTTGATGACTTGATTCGTCTATCAATAAAATTGGGGAAAAGCTAAATAAATGCATCTTTAAAGGCTTTGTAATTGCAAATTTAATGATTTATCAAATGAATGACATAAGTCAATTTCCAGTTGCACTGGCCTGTTTAAATGTTGAAAGTCAAGGGACTGAATGACAAGGGAAGGAGCACATAAGACAAATATAGGCTACTTGTGCTTCTCCAGCATTTTTATCCAGTGTTTAGCCTATATTTAAGTTCATTAAATTTTGTATTATCACTCAGGGGCCATAGGACGGTTAGATACTGTAGTTGGTTTGATATCTTTGCAGCACAGCAGGAACATCTACACCACAGAGAAAGCAGCACATGTTTAATCAGCTCAAGACAGAGAAAGCGTAAGGAAATGATACATCCACACATGGCCTAAGAACAACACACAAGGTTGAATTTTTATGCAGACATGAAAGAACAACGAGTTAAATAGCGTGCGGTCTATATCTGCTGGGGTAAGCAGTATTATAATGGCTTTGCACGGCGAGGATTGGTATTGAATTGCTTTTCCAATTCTGTTGTGCTTTTCTGGTTCTCCTTGAGATTGGGTAAAACTACGGCTCCTCCCTCAGGCTGCAGCGAGCATTAAACATTATTCTTCAAACTGAGCTCATGCGAATTAGCTCAGACCCTAGCCTACACCTAAATTCATTTATTTTAACTTTAGTTTCAGCTCATTTTCTTGTTTATCACGCTTACATGCTCTCATATCGAGAGAAGTAATTAGCAAAGCAACATCATTATAATTGTAGTCTTAAACTGAAGCATCACAATATTTCACTTTAGAACTTGTTACAATTTAGAAACTGAGAGAAAATGTTTCCAACAAGACATGATGTTAGACAATCAATACTTTCACATACACAGAAAGAATTTTATTTTATAAAAAAATACAGTAAAATGTGAAATATTATTACGAATTATAATAGCCGTTTTGTTTGTGAATACATAGTAAAGTGTAATTTATTCTTGTGATCAAAGCTGTATTTTCAGCATCATTACTCTAGTCTTCAGTGTCACAGGATCCTCCAGAAATCACTCGAATATGATACATTATTATTGGTGCTCAACTATTAATAATGGTCATATTATCAATGTTGAAAACAGTTGTGCTGCTTAATATTTTGGAAAAAGTGATGCATTTGATTTTTCAGGATTCTTTGATGAATCTGCGCTCTGAAATGGCGCAACAAGCTCGGGAGAAAATCGCAAATATCTCCGCAAAATATCAACGTTTCGACGCCAAATTTTTATCGAGTGAAGAACCAGAACCGAGAACCGATACCTTTCGAAAGAGACCACCGCCAGCTTCGTGGGCCCCAGGGAGCCCGAGATATTAGCCAAAAACTGTCGGCCGCGCTCTGAAAAGGTGCCCGCTGATGACGTCATGAGCTCAGGAGAAAATTGCCAATATCTCCGTGAAAAATAAACTTTTTGACGCCAAATTTTTATCAAGTAGAGAACGGACCGACGCCTTTCGAAAGAGATCACCCTCAGCCTCGCGCCCCCCCGGGAGCCTGAGATATTAGCCGAAAACTGTTGGCCAGCGCTCTGAAATGGCGCAACAAGCTCGGGAGAAAATCGCAAATATCTCCGCGAAAAATCAACGTTTCGACGCCAAATTTTTATCGAGTGGAGAACCGACCGATACCTTTCGAAAGAGACCACCTTCAGCCTCGCGGGCCCCCGGGAGCCTGAGATATTAGCAGAAAACCATCGGCCGCGCTCTGAAATCGCACCACGAGCTCGGGAGAAAATCGATAATATCTCCGCGAAATATAGACGTATCGACGCCAAATTTTTATCGAGTGGAGAACCGACCGATACCTTTCGAAAGAGACCACCGCCAGCTTCGTGGGCCCCAGGGAGCCCGAGATATTAGCCGAAAACTGTCGGCCGCGCTCTGAAAAGGTGCCCGCTGATGACGTCATGAGCTCGGGAGAAAATTGCCAATATCTCGGTGAAAAATAAACTTTTTGACGCCAAATTTTTATCGAGTGAGAGAACGGACCGACGACTTTCGAAAGAGACCACCCTCAGCCTCGCGGGCCCCCGGGAGCCTGAGATATTAGCCGAAAACCGGTCGGCCACGACTCTGGAAATCTGACACGTCACGAGCTCGGGAGAAAATCGCAAATATCTCCGCGAAAAATCAACGTTTCGACGCCAAATTTTTATCGCGTGGAGAACCGACCGATACCTTTCGAAAGAGACCACCTTCAGCCTCGCGGGCCCCCGGGAGCCTGAGATATTAGCCGAAAACCGTCGGCCGCGCTCTGAAATCGCACCACGAGCTCGGGAGAAAATCGACAATATCTCCGCGAAAAATAGACGTATCGACGCCAAATTTTTATCGAGTGGAGAACCGACCGATACCTTTCGAAAGAGACCACCGCCAGCTTCGTGGGCCCCAGGGAGCCCGAGATATTAGCCGAAAACTGTCGGCCGCGCTCTGAAAAGGTGCCCGCTGATGACGTCATGAGCTCGGGAGAAAATTGCCAATATCTCGGTGAAAAATAAACTTTTTGACGCCAAATTTTTATCGAGTAGAGAACGGACCGACGCCTTTCGAAAGAGACCACCTTCAGCCTCGCGGGCCCCCGGGAGCCTGAGATATTACCCGAAAACAGTCGGCCGCGCTCTGAAATCGCACCACGAGCTCGGGAGAAAATCGACAATATCTCCGCGAAAAATAGACGTATCGACGCCAAATTTTTATCGAGTGGAGAACCGACCGATAGCTTTCGAAAGAGACCACCGCCAGCTTCGTGGGCCCCAGGGAGCCCGAGATATTAGCCGAAAACTGTCGGCCGCGCTCTGAAAAGGTGCCCGCTGATGACGTCATGAGCTCGGGAGAAAATTGCCAATATCTCGGTGAAAATAAACTTTTGGACGCCAAATTTTTATCGAGTGGAGAACGGACCGACGCCTTTCGAAAGAGACCACCCTCAGCCTCGCGGGCCCCCGGGAGCCTGAGATATTAGCCTAAAACCGTCGGCCACAGCTCTGAAATCGCACCACAAGCTCGGGAGAAAGTCGACAATATCTCTGCGAAAAATAGACGTTTCGACGCCAAATTTTTATCGAGTGGAGAACCGACCGATACCTTTCGAAAGAGACCACCTTCAGCCTCGCGGGCCCCCGGGAGCCTGAGATATTAGCCGAAAACCGTCGGCCGCGCTCTGAAATCGCACCACGAGCTCGGGAGAAAATCGACAATATCTCTGCGAAAAATAGATGTTTCGACGCCAAATTGTTATGGAGTGGAGAACCGACCAATACCTTTCAGAAAGAGACCACCGCCAGCTTCGTGGGCCCCAGGGAGCCCGAGATATTAGCCGAAAACTGTCGGCCGCGCTCTGAAAAGGTGCCCGCTGATGACGTCATGAGCTCGGGAGAAAATTGCCAATATCTCGGTGAAAAATAAACTTTTTGACGCCAAATTTTTATCGAGTAGAGAACGGACCGACGCCTTTCAAAAGAGACCACCTTCAGCCTCGCGGGCCCCCGGGAGCCTGAGATATTACCCGAAAACAGTCGGCCGCGCTCTGAAATCGCACCACGAGCTCGGGAGAAAATCGACAATATCTCCGCGAAAAATAGACGTATCGACGCCAAATTTTTATCGAGTGGAGAACCGACCGATAGCTTTCGAAAGAGACCACCGCCAGCTTCGTGGGCCCCAGGGGAGCCCGAGATATTAGCCGAAAACTGTCGGCCGCGCTCTGAAAAGGTGCCCGCTGATGACGTCATGAGCTCGGGAGAAAATTGCCAATATCTCGGTGAAAATAAACTTTTGGACGCCAAATTTTTATCGAGTAGAGAACGGACCGACGCCTTTCGAAAGAGACCACCCTCAGCCTCGCGGGCCCCCGGGAGCCTGAGATATTAGCCTAAAACCGTCGGCCACGACTCTGAAATCGACTACAGAGCTCGGGAGAAAATGGACAATATCTCTGCGAAAAATAGACGTTTCGACGCCAAATTTTTATCGAGTGGAGAACCGACCGATACCTTTCGAAAGAGACCACCTTCAGCCTCGCGGGCCCCCGGGAGCCTGAGATATTAGCCGAAAACCGTCGGCCGCGCTCTGAAATCGCACCACGAGCTCGGGAGAAAATCGACAATATCTCTGCGAAAAATAGATGTTTCGACGCCAAATTGTTATCGAGTGGAGAACCGACCGATATCTTTCGAAAGAGACCACCGCCAGCTTCGTGGGCCCCAGGGAGCCCGAGATATTAGCCGAAAACTGTCGGCCGCGCTCTGGAAAGGTGCCCGCTGATGACGTCATGAGCTCGGGAGAAAATTGCCAATATCTCGGTGAAAAATAAACTTTTTGACGCCAAATTTTTATCGAGTAGAGAACGGACCGACGCCTTTCGAAAGAGACCACCCTCAGCCTCGCGGGCCCCCGGGAGCCTGAGATATTAGCCTAAAATCGTCGGCCGCGCTCTGAAATCGCACCACGAGCTCGGGAGAAAATCGACAATATCTCCGCGAAATATAGACGTAGCGACGCCAAATTTTTATCGAGTGGAGAACCGACCGATACCTTTCGAAAGAGACCACCGCCAGCTTCGTGGGCCCCAGGGAGCCCGAGATATTAGCCGAAAACTGTCGGCCGCGCTCTGGAAAGGTGCCCGCTGATGACGTCATGAGCTCGGGAGAAAATTGCCAATATCTCGGTGAAAAATAAACTTTTTGACGCCAAATTTTTATCGAGTGGAGAACAGACCGACGCCTTTCGAAAGAGACCACCCTCAGCCTCGCGGGCCCCCGGGAGCCTGAGATATTAGCCGAAAACCGTCGGCCGCGCTCTGAAATCGCACCGCGAGCTCGGGAGAAAATCGACAATATCTCCGCGAAAAATAGACGTAGCGACGCCAAATTTTTATCGAGTGGAGAACGGACCGATACCTTTCGAAAGAGACCACCGCCAGCTTCGTGGGCCCCAGGGAGCCTGAGATATTAGCCGAAAACCGTCGGCCGCGCTCTGAAATCGCACCGCAGAGCTCGGGAGAAAATCGACAATATCTCTGCGAAAAATAGACGTTTCGACGCCAAATTGTTATCGAGTGGAGAACAGACCGATACCTTTCAAAAGAGACCACCTTCAGCTTCGTGGGCCCCAGGGAGCCCGAGATATTAGCCGAAAACTGTCGGCCGCGCTCTGAAAAGGTGCCCGCTGATGACGTCATGAGCTCCGGAGAAAATTGCCAATATCTCCGTGAAAAATAAACTTTTTGACGCCAAATTTTTATCAAGTGGAGAACGGACCGATACCTTTCGAAAGAGACCACCTTCAGCCTCGTGGGCCCCAGGGAGCCCGAGATATTAGCCGAAAACTGTCGGCCGCGCTCTGAAAAGGTGCCCGCTGATGACGTCATGAGCTCGAGAGAAAATTGCCATTATCTCCGTGAAAAATAAACTTTTTGACGCCAAATTTTTATCGAGTAGAGAACGGACCGACGCCTTTCGAAAGAGACCACCCTCAGCCTCGCGGGCCCCCGGGAGCCTGAGATATTAGCCTAAAATCGATCGGCCGCGCTCTGAAATCGCACCACGAGCTCGGGAGAAAATCGACAATATCTCCGCGAAATATAGACGTAGCGACGCCAAATTTTTATCGAGTGGAGAACCGACCGATACCTTTCGAAAGAGACCACCGCCAGCTTCGTGGGCCCCAGGGAGCCCGAGATATTAGCCGAAAACTGTCGGCCGCGCTCTGGAAAGGTGCCCGCTGATGACGTCATGAGCTCGGGAGAAAATTGCCAATATCTCGGTGAAAAATAAACTTTTTGACGCCAAATTTTTATCGAGTGGAGAACAGACCGACGCCTTTCGAAAGAGACCACCCTCAGCCTCGCGGGCCCCCGGGAGCCTGAGATATTAGCCGAAAACCGTCGGCCGCGCTCTGAAATCGCACCGCGAGCTCGGGAGAAAATCGACAATATCTCCGCGAAAAATAGACGTAGCGACGCCAAATTTTTATCGAGTGGAGAACGGACCGATACCTTTCGAAAGAGACCACCGCCAGCTTCGTGGGCCCCAGGGAGCCTGAGATATTAGCCGAAAACCGTCGGCCGCGCTCTGAAATCGCACCACGAGCTCGGGAGAAAATCGACAATATCTCTGCGAAAAATAGACGTTTCGACGCCAAATTGTTATCGAGTGGAGAACGGACCGATACCTTTCAAAAGAGACCACCTTCAGCTTCGTGGGCCCCAGGGAGCCCGAGATATTAGCCGAAAACTGTCGGCCGCGCTCTGAAAAGGTGCCCGCTGATGACGTCATGAGCTCCGGAGAAAATTGCCAATATCTCCGTGAAAAATAAACTTTTTGACGCCAAATTTTTATCGAGTGGAGAACGGACCGATACCTTTCGAAAGAGACCACCTTCAGCCTCGTGGGCCCCAGGGAGCCGAGATATTAGCCGAAAACTGTCGGCCGCGCTCTGAAAAGGTGCCCGCTGATGACGTCATGAGCTCGAGAGAAATTGCCATTATCTCCGTGAAAAATAAACTTTTTGACGCCAAATTTTTATCGAGTAGAGAACGGACCGACGCCTTTCAAAAGAGACCACCTTCAGCCTCGGGGGCCCCCGGGAGCCTGAGATATTAGCCGAAAACCGTCGGCCACGCTCTGAAATCGGCACCACGAGCTCGGGAGAAAATGGACAATATCTCCACGAAAAATAGACGTATGGACGCCAAATTTTTATGGAGTGGAGAACCGACCAATACATTTCTAAAGAGACCACCTTCAGCCTCGCGGGCCCCAGAAAGCCTGAGATATTAGCTGAAAACCATCAGGCCGCGCTCTGAAATCGCACCACGAGCTCGGGAGAAAATCGAAAATATCTCCACGAAAAATAGACGTTTCAACGCCAATCGTTCTCGAGTGGAGAACCGACCAGATACCTTTTGGACGAGACCACCTTCAGCCTTGCGGGCCCCCGGGAGCCTGAGATATTAGCCGAAAACCGTCGGCCGCGCTCTGAAATCACACCACAGAGCTCGGGAGAAAATCGACAATATCTCCACGAAAAATAGACGTATCGACGCAAATTTTTCTGGAGTGGAGAACCAACCAGATACCTTTAGAAAGAGGCCCCCAAAGCCCATCTGGATGCGGAAAAATGTAAATATCTCAGCGAAAACTAAACTGGCGGAGACAGGGCTCCTTCGGAACCGTCTCGCCGAACTGAACAAAACCATATTCGTTTCGTCATTTTTGGTGGAGTATTGCAGAAATCTGACGTGCTTGGGACCACATGAGGGAGAGACATTAATGACATCATTTTCATTTTTGGGTGAACCAACCTTTTAAATGGGATAGGAAGACTGATGCTGATGTGATACTGACACACAGTGGCCACTCTCGGTACCATCACTCAAGACCTGCTTCCATTTGGTTACACTTTATTCTACAATGTCTTTGTTACACTGAAATTATACATTTAAGTGATATTAAGCAACTGCATATACTTACTACAGGGGTAGGATTATGGTTTGGTTCGTTTTAGAGTTGCATGTAATTATGCATAATTTATACATGCAACAAAAACACTTTAAAATAAAATTGTTGCCACATAATCTCTAGAAACGTTCACATTGACCTCGAGTGAAATCATGAGAAACTAAACAGTTCCTTGATCGCTTCGGTAGAATTTCTCATTTTTGTTTACATATTTTTGTTGCAACTGAGATAAGACACAAAACACGGTGTAACATTACACACACACAACATCTGAAAAAACAAACAAACAAGGAAATGGTTATGGCTTATGAAAACAAGGCTTGAAATATCTCACTTTGCATGTATGAGTCTAGGCTATATAATATATATTAGTTTCACCTTTTAAGTTGAATTACTGAACTTTTGCACGATATTCAAATTTTTTAAGTTTCTATATATATAAACACGTGAAGACATGTTAAGGAAGCAATTTAAGTGAGATAATTTTTGAGAATGTGAAACGATGGATGATGCAAGTCTCTGAGGTAAACATGAGAGAAACGTGCCGCTCTTCGTCAGGATGTAATGACTGTAAAGCCCACCGACCGTGAAGGAAAGACACCTTATCATTAAATGCTTTGAACACAAGTGGTCCTCAAACAAAACTATGTGGATTTCCAAAGAAGCGTCACATGGTTTGTTTGGCTTGTTTTTGAAGATAGTAAGGGCTGATAAAAAGGCTGTTATTTGACAGTCAAACATTTCCTTGAACGCGTGCACTATAATCATTATGAGGCATTCATTCAGGTCGTTGTTTAGGATATAAGAACAGGTTCTGCATCACACAACACACACCAAAACATCTGCATTCTCTGGAGCTTTTGTGGGAACACACAAACATTCATCTCAAAGTGCCTCTACTCTCTATCGTTACTCTAGTATTTGCAATAACAAAATGCTTATGTCGATATACTTCAAATGTCACAAAAAACAGTATGGAAACACTTTGTAGAAAAAAAGTAAAAAAAATGCAATTAGTCTACATGCAGCCCATGTTGAATCTATATTAATATAATTTAATTAAGAATGAAGTGTTACCTCTCAAACATCATTCATTTTATTGTTTACACATCTTAATTTGATGGGTTTGTTAAAAAAAGACCATGTTGTTCTGAAAATTAAAAGGTCAAACTGAATTATGTGTTGTTTCAAATGAAAAGGTGTTTGTGTTGCCTTCACATTTTAAGTTACCAACTTAAAATGTGAGTTATTTAAGTTGACAACTTGAATATTTGAGTTATCTCAATTTAAATCCTGGAAAGTTATTCTTGCACAAAAGTTTTACAGTGTTTTAACTTGAAACCGATCACACACTCATCTCCTCATCAGTAACGTAAAATGTAATATTTAGCCAACGGACTAACGGACTAATTGACAAAAAAATAAAACAAACATAATTGTAACATGTCAAAAACATCCATGAATAGTCCCCTAAAGTTGCACAGACGTGCTTTATCACAAATCCCTCAGTGAAAAGCTATAGCACTAATAAGGAGAAATACACAAACTTGTTTTGTATGTTTCAGATCATTTTTTAATCTAAAATGATACATGTCTGCTTTTCACCTCATGTAAAAGTACATTTTTCCCCCTTTTTTACTGAATTATTTCATATCATTATTGTTGATGAGTTTTTGATTAGTTTTGCATGGCTGGTGTTAATATATGCTTCCTGTTCAGAGTCATCTGAATCTTACAAATTGGAAATAGTTCACATAAAACCCATGTTATTAAAAACAGGATGTCAATATGCCAACTTTTCATGGAAGGAAGTTAGTTATGTGTGTGTACTGTAACATCATGAGGGTGTGCTTAAAGGAGTAGTTCACTTTTAAAAAAAACTTTCAGTTTACTCACCCCATGTCATCCAAGATGTCCATGTCTTTCTTTCTTCAGTGGAAAAGAAATGAAGGTTTTTGATGAAAACATTCCAGGATTTTCTCCATATAATGGACTTCAATGGGGTCCAAACGGTTCAAGGTCCAAATGAGAGTTTCAGTGCAGCTTCAAAGGGCTTTAAACGACACCAGACGATGAATAAGGGTCTTATCAAGCGAAACCATCGCTCATTCAATAAATAAATAAAAAAGTTTAAGTTTTATAAGCTCAAATGCTCGCCTTGCTCTGTTCTGTGATGCACGTCTGACTCTCCTGTTCAAACCGTTCATCAAAATGAACAAATCTTTTTTGAGTCATATGGTTGATTCAACGAACGAAATGAACACATTGACTCAGGAAAAGATTCTTTCATTTTGATGAACGAGTTCGAACAGGAGAGTCACAAGCATGCATCACAGAACAGAGCAAGGCGAGCATTTGTGCTTATAAAACTTAAACTTATATATTTAAATATATATATTTAAATGAGCGATCGTTCGCTAGATAAGACCCTTATTCATCGTCTGGTGTTGTTTAAAGCCCTTTGAAGCTGCACTGAAACTCTCATTTGGGCCTTGAACCGTTTGAACCCCATTGAAGTCCATTATATGGAGAAAATCCTGGAATGTTTTCATCAAAAACCTTCATTTCTTTTCAGACTGAAGAGAAGAAAGACATGGACATCTTGGATGACATGGGGAGAGTAAATTATCAGCAAAAGTTTTTTTTATTTTATTTTTTTTAAATGAACTACTCCTTTAAATGATAAAAAAAATTAAAATACAAATTATAAAATGTCAGTATAAAAGCAGATACATATTTTACTTTTTTTTTTTTCAGTATTCCCATATCAAATGTGTAAGATGGAAAGATAGTACACTTGACATATTTCCTTTTATTTAAACCTTCTGTCACGTTCAAAGCCTGTGTTAAAAGTGAAGTTAAAAGCGGTCTCCTGTTTTAAAACAGAAGTGGTATCTGTTCCACCCGATGGGCTTCTGCTGTCGTTTCAGCTCTTGCTCGTTTTACTGGTTAATTGGACGACTTGTAAACCACTTGCGTGACTAGAACTGCTTTCATTCACCAGCTATTATTTTAACAAGCATTTACTGTGGAGGAATGAGATTTTAAAACCTATATGAGCTTTCAGCGGTTTCTTCAGACTACTAACACACACACACACACACACGTCTAACACTCACATCGGTCTGAACTGGGATAATTCAAAACAATCTATCCATAATAAATGCCTGAACGAAAACTGTTTGCAGTGTGATCCAAAATCAAATAAAATTATACTTGCATTTTATGCTTAATGAAAGAAAATGTAATATTTTAGGACCATTAGGGTTTTATGCATTGTATTATTAGTTTCATGACAATTGAGCACACCATCAATATCATGTAAAAAATAATACATTGCCTTTAATGTATGCTAACTTCATTTATTTACAGTAAAATAATTCAAACAGTTACTGTGCTAATGAGAAATATTGTGATGAAAACTCAGTAAAACTTAGAAACTGATGTAAAATTCTTTCACAAAAAATATGGCTATGTTACTATTATTTTGCAACAAATGTTTTTTTGCATTTTAGAATGAAACTTTAGCACTGCACTGTCTCCTCCCTTGTTACCACATAACATCAGTTATCTCTTAATTATATATAATTAAGAGATGTTTTCAATATGACTGACATGAATTAAAAAGTATCCTTGATTCTTTCACATTTCTGCGGAATAAACGTACTTTCTTTCTCTCTCTCACGCACACATGCGTGCACCAACACACACACACACCCACACACAAACCCACATATACACCCCCAAACACACACAAACACACGTGAAGTTCCAGGGAATCAAACCAATGGACACTGGAGTTTTAGATTTTATAAAGCTGTGCCAGTTTTACCCTCAGGTTAAAAGATAAAGAGATGGTTTGATAGGCAGGTTCAAATAAAGGGATGAACGTGTTTAGAAGGAAGAGGAGGAGGAGATGAAGTATATATACACACATCACCCTGTGCTGAAGACAGAGCGAGAGGACAAACTACAGGACAACAGAAGGTATGAGCCACATTTCACACACAAACACACACACATCTGCTGTGTTTGCATTTTTGTACATACATAGTAAATTATACAATATTCCATTTGCATAAATTAATCTTTAAAAATTTAATATTAACAACAACAATTATCTGTTTTTTACAGCTAGTATACTTCGGCAGTCATGGCAGGTTGGTGAACACTCTTCTCTGTATTAATTATAACATGTTTTCAGTCGATTGTGTCGAATGTCGATTTCACTTCAGTTATTAAAAAAACAGCCAAGAACTAGTTATGCTGCTCCATATTGCAAACTGCCATTTGCTATCATATTATTTATTTATTCTCATAATTATCCAAACTTTTTTTTCACAGTGATGTATAATAAGTATTTTGATTCCCCAAAGAACCTTTCAGTGATCAGGTCTATATATATATATATACAGCTATGGAAAAAATTAGGCAGTGGTCTCTTAATTTTTCCATAGCTGAAAAAAGTGGAGAAGTCTTAGAGTGGAGAATATGTAAATAATCTAAAGAACCTGGAAATCTTCCATGGATGTTTAAGGTTCTTCACGGATGCATTGATCGAATGCCAGTAAAGAACTTTTGAATTTAAGATGTAAAATTATGCAGTTTATTGTCCTCGTGATCCTGACAGATCCTGATAGTGATTTACAGTATCGCAGTGATTCAGTGAATGTACAGGAAGTCTCGCATTTCCACATCGCTTCCTTCTGGGTTAAAATATGTCTGTCTGCTCTGTCTGTCTGTCTGTCTGTCTCTCTGTCTGTCTCTCTGTCTGTCTCTCTGTCTGTCTCTCTGTCTGTCTGTCTGTCTGACTGTCTGACTGTCTGTCTGTCTCACTGTCTGTCTCACTGTCTGTCTCACTGTCTGTCTCACTGTCTGACTGTCTGTCTGTCTCATCTGTCTGTCTCACTGTCTGTCTCATCTGTCTGTCTCACTGTCTGTCTCTACTGTCTGACTGTCTGTCTGTCTCACTGTCTGTCTCACTGTCTGACTGTCTGTCTGTCTGTCTATCCCACTGTCTGTCTCACTGTCTGTCTCACTGTCTGTCTCACTGTCTGTCTCACTGTCTGTCTCATCTGTCTGTCTCACTGTCTATCTCACTGTCTATCTCATCTGTCTGTCTATCTGTCTATCTATCTATCTATCTGTCTGTCTGTCTGTCTGTCTGTCTGTCTGTCTGTCTGTCTGTCTGTCTGTCTGTCTGTCTGTCTGTCTGTCTGTCTGTCTGTCTGTCTGTCTGTCTGTCTGTCTGTCTGTCTGTCTGTCTGTCTGTCTGTCTGTCTGTCTGTCTGTCTGTCTGTCTGTCTGCCTGCCTGCCTGCCTGCCTGCCTGCCTGCCTGCCTGCCTGCCTGCCTGCCTGCCTGTCTGTCTGTCTGTCTGTCTGTCTGTCTGTCTGTCTGTCTGTCTGTCTGCCTGCCTGCCTGCCTGCCTGCCTGCCTGCCTGCCTGTCTGTCTGTCTGTCTGTCTGTCTGTCTGTCTGTCTGTCTGTCTGTCTGTCTGTCTGCCTGTCTGCCTGTCTGTCTGTCTGTCTGTCTGTCTGTCTGTCTGTCTGTCTGTCTATCTGTCTATCTGATCTGACGTCTGTCTTTCCTTCTTTCCATCTATCCATCTATATCTGGTGTGTTTGTGGTTCTCCACAGACGTCAGCTTTAAGCAGGAGTTTCTGGAGACTCATAACCAGTATCGTGCGCAGCATCAGGCCCCGCCGCTGGTGTTCAGTGAGGATCTGTGTAAGACAGCTCAACTGTGGGCCGAACACATGCTGCAGACGCGAACAAACTAGGACACAGTGACACGGATGAGGGAGAAAACGTGTACTACGCCTTCAGCTCCGGCAAAACAACACCCACAGGTCAGATCATCTATAATAATGAGTGACAAGAAGGACTCAGCAAACTCAGATCTCACAGTGTAGTAAAAATCATTAGAGCAGCTCACACTAATAAAACATCGAATGTTCTGTGTATTAGGGAAGGAGGCTGTAGACTCGTGGTACAGTGAGATCAAAGATTACAACTTTGAACAACCAGGACATCAACCCAACACAGGTAATATTAATCCGGGGATAAATGGTTTGACTGAAATATATAACATTAAGAAAATATTATAAATAGTTTTTAGAGATTGGCATTTCATTTATTGGCTTAATCATTTCTAATCGTGTCTATATCGCAGGGCATTTCACTCAGGTCGTGTGGAAATCCTCCACTGAGCTCGGAGTCGGTCTGGCCACTGATGGAAACACAGTGTTTGTCGTCTGGTCAATACAAACCTGCTGGAAACATAACCAACGCTGGTTACTACGAGAAAAATGTCCTGCCTAAAACCGGCTAATGAATGTTCGCTTCCTTCTTTAACATTTACATTCATGATTTAGCAAATGCTCGTATTCAAAGTGATTTAATCATCACGGTTTAAATATAAACAGAATGGCCAGAAAGATCAAGTCCTGTGTGTGTTTGTCTGTGTGTGTGTGTGTGTGTGTGTTATTTGAATATGGATCATCGCATCATTAAGCAAATGTGCGTTTATTTCTGACTAATTGTGAAATAAAACACTTGATATGCAAATTTCTACGGCCTCTAAATGATCAACAGGATCTTTACTTTCCTGAAGAACGTGTTTCACAATCTCTTCTGTCGTCTGACCGATAGTTTAGACTCTTTTATAAGTGAAAGTCTTATAAACTTCCTCCTTTATCTCGATGCTTCACATGTCTTTCTGCTGTCAAATCTCAGATTTTTATCAAGTTTACACTCTAAACAATGCTGGGTTGTTTTAAACCAAATTTGGGTCAAATAAGGTCAAAGCGAAATGTTGGGTTAAAAATGTCATTTAAAACTTCAACTTTCACTTTCAAAGGTCATTTTTTTAACGACATTTTTTTAACACAACATTTGGGTTTGACCTTATTTGACCCAAATTTGGGTTAAAACAACCCAGCATTGTTTAGAGTGTAACGAATAACTTGTATTCAAGCTGTACATTTAGACTGGTGCAGATTATACTTGATTCTCCAGACATATTTTTTAGGAAACCATGTTAAATTTGATTTTGATGAAGGTTTATTTGTTCATCTCTCAGTCATCATTGTATTGCATTGCATTATATGTTTTAAAACTAGAGATTTGATCATAAAACTAAACCTTTGAATGTCAATTGCTGGCAGATGTAGAGTAGGCGAGCGCGGGGCTAGTTATAACACGCTTGTTTTAAATACTTCCGCACGAAACTTAGTGTTACTAGCCTAGTTGTTATTGTTAACACTATATAGAGAAAAAAATTGCGCCAAAATTCTGAAATCTTTGTAAGATATCAATAAACATTATTAACTATAGCAAAAGTACATTTAGGAAATTTTTCATCTCTATTTTTTGTGTTTATATAAAATTAGACAAATCTGATATTATTTTAATCACCAATCTGTTGTTTAACAGTTTATATAGTTCTTTAATGCTAACTAGCAGAAGACACTAGCCGGATTTAAACCCCAGTTGTGCTGTTGGGGCATGTTGTCACACTGCGTTATAATGACACCCTATTAGAAATATGCTATTATATTCGATACTTTTGTGAATTCTATTGAGAAAACATGAGAAACATGTAAATAAAGACTTAGTTCAGAAATGTTGAATTGTAATGTTTAATTTTGAACTATTAAAAAATGCCATTATTTTATATGAAAAAGTTAATAATTGTATTTTATTAAGAAAATATTTTGGTTTGACTGATATATATATTTATATTTTATAATAATAATTATAATATATATATATATATATATATATATATATATATATATATATATATATATATATATATATATATATATATATATAATATTAAAATACTAAAAGATATATTATTTAAAAATATGAAAATATAATATATATATATATATATATATATATATATATATATATATATATATATATATATATATATATATATATATATATATATATATATATATATATATATGATGAGAGCACTTTAAGCTGTCATATGGTGATGTTAATGCACCCCACCTATGGGGCATGTTGTCACATTTCACTTCCATTCTTTCGCTATAAATCAATAAAAAAGTATACACTGTGTTAATAAAACAAAATCACATAATTGTACTAGACATGTGGGAAATTAATGTGGGGGGAGAATACAGTAGATTTACACAAACTGAGAAAGTCTAAAAGCGTTACGCTGTGCCCGCTCTCCCCACTAGAGGGAGCCAGAGAACTACATGTAAAGAGTGCGCGTGCACGATGAATACAGAAAAACAAACATTTCCCAGGAATTTTACAGCCTCAATTTGCCAGTTCAGTCGCTAGTTTGTGGGTTTAATAGCAGGTAGGGTTTTGCATAACTGATAAAAACATGAATTTTGACAGAACTAACAAAGCTAGAGAACCCATGGTGTTAAACACACTGATGAGAATATAATTACGAACAGCTGTGCAAGTTGTTTTGGAGCAAGATAGTTTGGATAATATTTATATTTCTCACTCAAAACTTGAATGTAACTTGAAAGAATGTATATATTTTGTGCATATTATACATATTATAGAATAGATATAGCTCTGAAAGATCATTCCCATAAACAACCCCTGAGTGTTTGTGTGTGAACCGCGCTGTTGTTTTAACTCACTTAAACATGTAATGGCGCAATTATATCCCGCTATTTGAATAATAGTTAGCCTACTGATAATCTGAGAATGTGAGAAGTTCTAAGAATGCTTTTTAAACGATTGCTTCTGTTTGATGTTATTTGAAATTCCAACAGTACCTGTTCTGCAGTTTCTGTTCTTCAGTGATGAAACGTTCAAAGCGGTGTCACGTGACTCATGGCTTGATTTGCATACAACTCTTGCTGAAACAGGTGCTTTCAAATGCCAGCTGTAGTTCACAGAAATTACAGTAATTAGGGCCTACTCTATTTTTGTCCATCCAGGAAGCTCACTAGATAACGTCACAGGCGCCGAGGTGACGTCATCAGTTGTTCTGTAGCCCTCAAACCTTATTCACTTTATAGCCCTTAATCCTGTAATTGTGGACAAATGTGGGCACAGAGGACTCAGGTGTGATCCTAATTTTTATATATTATAAATGTTATATCACTGTCTTCGATAAAGTTTTGTCTATCCATTTATGGTGTTTTTTTTATTCTATTTTGGGGGTATTTTTTAATTTATTTACTTTAAAAAGTACCATATTTCCTATGTAATTTTTTTCTATGTAAATTAATTACTATGTAGTTTTATTTTTTAACATTTTTTAACTACATTAAAATATCATTCCAATAAGTTCTTAGAGTTAAAACCTAAAGATGAAGTGACTTTGCTGTTATTTTGGCTTATTTTAGAATGCTCTTAATGACAGTTTTTCCTATTCATATCTATGGGTGCCTATTTTTGACCCAAATACAAGATTAAGGATTTTTTCCCACCCACTTAACATTGTAGAATTGAATAAAAAAAATTGTGTTTGTTCAGGAGGCAAACTTAGGAAAAGTAGCCAAATCTTGTACCGCTCATATTAAGGGAAGTATTTTTTTTAAATAAATCAAAACTATTTTGCCCACATTTGTCCAGAATACGGTTTTAGGGTTA
The DNA here is from genome assembly GCA_030378365.1 of Hybognathus amarus. NCBI lineage: Eukaryota > Metazoa > Chordata > Actinopteri > Cypriniformes > Leuciscidae > Hybognathus > Hybognathus amarus. The sequence goes on along the minus strand of JAQIUQ010007695.1, from coordinate 62,056 downwards.
ATTACTGGCTTTGTTGTCATTGTTAACTGTAGTGTAAAAGCTGAATGCATAGCTAGGCCTTCTTCGTGAGCTTGATTTAAATATGTACCGCAGAAACCATGAGAAGAATTATAAAGTTAGATTATTTCCTTAGGGCAGTTGGCATGAGATCAGCTCACATGCAGGCACACACATTAAAAAAGCTCAAGGACATTTAAAGATAAAACGGGAATCAGAGCATGCAAATCTGGTGCTGAAAAAAGCTGATGGTGCAACGGTAGCTAATATGTTTTTGCATTTTCCTTCACAGACTATACCTCCCTTCCTTGGCTATAAAAAATAATTCAAAAATTCATGTGCCAATGTAATGTATTAGCCTACCATTAAATATTAACATTAAAACACTTGATCATAATAATGAATTTAATTTGAGTGAATTTAATTTAAACTGAGTGCATCTCAAAGAAGAGCACACTCTACACACATGTATACAAGTATACAAACATTATATATATATATATATATACACAAACATATACACACACTATCTATCTATCTATCTATCTATCTATCTATCTATCTATCTATCTATCTATCTATCTATCTATCTATCTATCTATCTATCTATCTATCTATCTATCTATCTTGTCCACATATCCGTGTGTTTTCCCGAATCTCTGTGTGAAAGGGGCTCAAGCCTCCTTTACAATTGAGCCAGGAACCCTAAAGCTCTATATAAAACCAGGTAACACTATTGTGATGGTCACTTTAACTCATTCTGTTGACTAATAATATACGTAACTTAGCAACTGCATGTCAACTTATTCTAACCCTACCAGTCTACTCATACTCTACTTATTTTACTCATACTCTACTCATACTCTACATACTCTACTTATACTCTAGAGTAAGTAGAGTATGAGTAGAGTATAAGTAGAGTATGAGTAGAGTATGAGAGTACGTAGAGTATGAGTAGAGTAAGTAGAGTATGAGTAGAGTATGAGTACAGTAAGCAGAGTATGTATAGAGTAACTATAGTATGAGTGTAGTATGAGTATAGTGTGAGTAGAGTAAGTAGAGTATGAGTACTCACACTATACTCATACTACACTCATACTATAGTTAGTCTACTCATACTTTGCTTACTGTACTCATACTCTACTCATACTCTACTTATACTCTAGAGTAAGTAGAGCATCATAGAGTAGAGTATAAGTAGAGTAACTATAGTATGAGTAGAGTTACGTAGAGTATGAGTAGAGTAAGTAGAGTATGAGTAGAGTAACTATAGTATGAGTGTAGTATGAGTATAGTGTGAGTAGAGTAAGTAGAGTATGAGTAGAGTAATTATAGTATGAGTGCTTACTGTACTCATACTCTACTCATACTCTACATACTCTACTTATACTCTAGAGTAAGTAGAGTATGAGTAGAGTAACTGTAGTAGGAGTAGAGTACGTAGAGTATGAGTAGAGAAAGTAGAGTAAGAGTAGAGTACGAGTACAGGTAAGCAGATATGAGTAGAGTAACTATAGTATGAGTGTAGTATGAGTAGAGTAAGTAGAGTATGAGGTACTCACACTATACTCATACTACACTCATACTATAGTTAGTCTACTCATACTCTGCTTACTAGTACTCATACTCTACTCATAAACTACTTACTCTACTCATACTCTACTTACTCTACTCATTCTCTACTCATACTCTACTCATACTCTACTCATACTCTACTCATACTCTACTCATACTCATACTCTAATGAGAGTTAGTTCACATGCAGGTGCAATGTTACTTATAGAATGAGTTAAAGGGACCATCCAAACCTCACTGAACCACTGCATGTTCAAACTGAGCTTCACTTCTGCAGTTCTGCTGGCTCTCCATCACACTGGTTTAGTGTAGACAGTTTGTGTTCTTCGACAGACATCTCCACCGGCAAGATGCGCAGCGCTTGAGATGGACACGCGTTACAGAAGTACGGAAACACCGTCTCACTGAAGCTGTGCTTGAAGGAGTGGAGATGAGCGTCACTGAGAGAGTCGAAGAACGACAGTTTTCCTCCGTCCCAGTCCAGCTGGACTCTGATGATCTGGACCTTGTGTTTCACAGGGAACGGCGCTCAGAAACTCCCCTGAAAGGCCTTGTCCGTACGTCCCGTTGTGGAAGCCGATGCGCCACAGGCCAGAGCTGGGCGGATCTGCTCGCGTCTCGATGGCAGACTCGGAAATCACTCCTAAAGCCCAGGTGGTGTTGTCCCCGACCTCGACGTCCCAGCAGTGAGTCCCCGAGCTGAAGCCTTCAGAGCCCAGGACACTCGTATAGCCCTCACGTTTCTCCATGAATCCCAGAGCCGGTCGACTCCACTGCCCGAAGCTCACACTGCTCAGATCTCCGGAGAGCTGGAGACACGGGTGAGCGGTGTTGGGGTAAAGGACCACAGGAACTATAGAGGAAAAGAGATGTTCGTTTATTGACGCTTCTCCACCATTGACATCATTTATGAGATGACGACTAGTAAGTCAAACCTCAATTGTTCACTACAGAGACTGTGTATTCCTCGATTAGTGAGGTCAAACAATACATCTACAGGATCTAAAAAATATCTGAATCACAAAATCAGTGAACAATTTATAAAGCTATAGGCTCATGAGCATTAGATCGCTCACACCTAAGGCTGTTACTGTAAATGAAATTATCACAGATAGGAGTTTTGATGTTCTCTGCCTGACTGACTCTACTCATACTCTAATACTCTACTCATATTCTACTTACTCTACTCATACTCTACTCAGTCTACTTATACTTTACTCACACTTTACTTACTCTTTTTGCTCATACTCACTCCTTACTCTACTTATACTCTACTACTCATCCTCTACTCATCCTCTACTTATACACTACTCATACTCTTACTTATACTCTACTTTACTCATACTCTGCTTACTCTACTCTACTCACTCTACTTACTCTACTAATACTCTACTCAGTCTACTTATACTTTACTCACACTCTACTTACTCTGTTACTCATACTCTACTTACTCTTCTTATACTCTACTTTACTCATCCTCTACTCATACTCTACTCATACTCTGCTTACTCATTACTCTAACTCTACTTACTCTACTAATACTCTACTCATACTCTACTAATACTCATACTCTACTCTACTCTACTCATACTCTACTCAGTCTACTTATACTTTACTCACACTCTTACTTACTCTATGTTACTCATACTCTACTTATACTCTACTTTACTCATACACTACTCACACTCAACTTACTCTACTTTACTCATACTCTGCTTACTGTACTCAAACTCTACTGTACTCATACTCTACTTACTCTACTCATACTCTACTCAGACTCCACTTACTCTACTCATACTCTACTTACCTCATACTCTGCTTACTGTACTCAAACTCTCTCTTACTCTACTCATACTCTACTGTACTCATACTCTACTTACTCTACTCAGACTCTACTTACTCTACTTATACTCTACTTTACTCATACTCTTCTTACTGTACTCATACTCTACTTACTCTACCCATACTCTACTTTACTCATACTCAACTTACTGTACTCAAACTCTACTTACTCTACTCAAACTCTACTTTCTCATCATCTACTTACTCTAATCATACTCTACTCAGACTCTACTTTACTCATACTCTTCTTACTGTACTCATACTCTACTTTACTCGTACTCTTCTTACTCTACTTCATCTCTACTCAGACTCTACTTACTCTACTTACTCTACTTATACTCTAGTCATACTCTACTTTACTCATACTCTTTCTTACTGTACTCATACTCTACTTACTGTACTCATACTCTACTTACTCTACTCAGACTCTACTTACTCTACTTATACTCTACTTTACTCATACTCTTCTTTCTGTACTCATACTCTACTTTACTCGTACTCAAACTCTACTTACTCTACTCATACTCTCTGTCTCATACTCTACTTCTCTACTCATACTCTACTCAGACTCTACTTTACTCATACTCTTCTTACTCTACTCATACTATACTTACTCTACTTTACTCGGTACTCTACTTTCTCTACTCAGACTCTACTTTACTCTACTTATACTCTAGTCATACTCTACTTTTACTCATACTCTTTCTTTACTGTACTCATACTCTACTTACTCTACTCATACTCTACTTTACTCATCTCTACTTTACTCATACTCTACTTACTCTAATCATACTCTACTCAGACTCTACTTTACTCATACTCTTCTTACTGTACTCATACTCTACTTTACTCGTACTCTACTTACTCTCTCTCATACTCTACTCATACTCTACTTACTCTACTTCTCTACTTCTCTACTTATACTCTAGTCATACTCTACTTTACTCATACTCTTCTTACTGTACTCATACTCTACTTACTGTACTCATACTCTACTTCTCTACTCATACTCTACTTACTCTACTCAGACTCTACTTACTCTACTTATACTCTCACTTTACTCATACTCTTCTTACTGCTACTCATACTCTACTTTACTCATACTCAACTTACTGTACTCAAACTCTACTTACTCTACTCATACTCTACTGTATCTCATACTCTACTTACTCTCAATCATACTCTACTCAGACTCTACTTACTCATACTCTTCTTACTATGTACTCATACTATACTTACTCTACTCTTACTCGTACTCTACTTACTCTCTCATACTCTACTCAGACTCTACTTACTCTACTTATATCTCCAGTCATACTCTACTTTACTCATATCTCTTCTTACTGTACTCATACTCTACTTTACTCATATACTCAAACTCTCCTCTACTGTACTCATACTCTACTTTACTCATACTCTACTTACTCTAATCATACTCTACTCAGACTCTACTTTACTCATACTCTTCTTACTGTACATTCATACTCTACTTTACTTCGTACTCTATTCTCTACTCATACTCTACTCATACTCTACTTACTCTACTTATACTCTAGTCATACTCAACTTTACTCATACTCTTCTTACTGTACTCATACTCTACTTTACTGTATCTCATACTCTACTTACTCTACTCAGACTCTACTTATCTCTACTTAATACTCTACTTTACTCATACTCTTCTCACTGCTACTCATACTCTACTTTACTCATACTCAACTTACTGTACTCAAACTCTACTTACTCTACTCATACTCTACTGTACTCATACTCTACTTATCTCTAATCATACTCTACTCAGACTCTACTTACTCATACTCTTCTTACTGTACTCATACTATACTTACTCTACTTTACTCGTACTCTACTTACTCTACTCATACTCTACTCAGACTCTACTTACTCTACTTATACTCTAGTCATACTCTACTTTACTCATACTCTTCTTACTGTACTCATACTCTACTTACTGTACTCATACTCTACTTACTCTAATTACTCATACTCTACTCACTCTACTTATACTCTACTCATACTCTGAAACCCAGCTTAAGCCAAATTATTATATCACTCTAATCCAGCCGCCCAGCATATAGTGTCGGCCCGAATTACGGCCCACATCTGGTCCATACACATGGACTCAGACACGTGCCAGACGTGGGCCGGACACAGTATGCTGCTGTCTGGCTACTGTCACAAACACCGTCTGATTGGTTATGGCGGCGGTGTTGTGACTATAGAGATATTTTTAATGTTACTCAGAAAACAGGACACCGGTTTAACTCGTCTGAAGTGTTACACACTCCGATATAAGAAAGAGAAAAAAAACCAACTATCTCGTGCTTTGTCTACCGTGTGTTTATTCCCCAGGGCACTTTGTTGAATTCCTAAAAGAGTGTGTGGATTTGCATGTTATGTGTTTGTCATGCAGAACGGTGCTTTTTAGTTCATGTATTCACGACCTCTAAACTATTACTGCATTGTCCTTCATTCTCAATCAACAAGATACAACTAGTACAAATGCCACTGCTAGTTCTTACCAGGTCAAGAAAATCTGATCATCTCCACACTGTTACCTATTAAGTTCTGTATCAATTATAAAGCATTGCCACTGACCTTTAAGGAACTAAAAAGGCTATTTTCACCTAAACTCACTCTCCCCAGTTTAATTCAAAGATGCATCTCTTTAGCCAAGCATTCATAATGCATATTGTACGTGTGTATGTTTATATTACAGCACCACTTATGAGCGTGTATGCAAATAGTATGAACTTATATGCAAATTAGTCTTGACATTAAGTTAATATGCTTGTCTGTGAGTATGTGTGTGTGTGTGATCTGACATAAAAGGCAATTAGTATGAACTTGTTTTTTGTGTGTGTCGTGTGTGTCGTGAGCTGCGATCGCCTCGGGCTGATGTCACTGTCAATCACTTTGGTTAAACATCTTATAAATGATTGCGTTGATTTACAAAAATATAAATATGAACATGACACATAACACCGACAATAATAATTTTATGCAAATGCCGAATAGCATGCAGGGTCAAAATAACAAAATGAAAAAACAACAATATTGACCCACACTTAAACATAAGGGTGACAATAATTATAGTCATATAATGACAGTGTTGTGATAAAAGACAAAATGCTCTTCCGTCTTAAACAACAGGCTCACACAATAAGGAGTATTTCACATACTTATTATTTTTAAAGTTATAACTAATTTAAATTATTTCATTTAATATTACTATCTGTGTGTCATTGGTTTAAAAAGTTTAATTCATATCTTCAAAATTCTTTTTAAGATTTTTTTTCAAGAAATGTGCATCTCTTTAACCTAGCATTCATATAATGCCTCTCATAACTGTTTATCAGATCTAAATTGTCATGTGGACTCATACATTTCTGTAAAGCTGTAAAAAATATGTAAAAATATGTATATAAATGAAATATATTTTACAAAATGGACACTAAAACTGCTATAGAATCAAAGCCATGTCTTATGTTCCAAATTTGAAGTTGATATCACAAAAATTGAGACGCTCAAATGTTTTAAAGTGACGATTTCATAGTTCCAAATGTGAAGTTGGTAACAGCTATGTCCAATTTCAACAGTTTTCAGAGGATGAATTTTGAGTGT
>JAQIUQ010007695.1:0-50000 GCA_030378365.1 Hybognathus amarus | reverse complement strand
GGTCAAGACAATCTCCTGCAGTTCAAACCAAGCATCAGTATGGGGAAGAAAGGTGATTTGAGTGACTTTGAACGTGGCATGATTGTTGGTGCCAGAAGGGCTGGTCTGAGTATTTCAGAAACTGCTAATCTACTGGGATTTTCACGCACAAACCATCTCTAGGGTTTACAGAGAATGGTCCGAAAAAGAAAAAACATCCAGTGAGCGGCGGTTCTGTGGGCGGAAATGCCTTGTTGATGCCAGAGGTCAGAGGAGAATGGCCAGACTGGTTCGAGCTGATAGAAGGGCAACAGTGACTCAAACAACCACCCGTTACAACCAAGGTGGGCAGAAGAGCATCTCTAAACGCACAGTACGTCGAACTTTGAGGCAGATGGGCTACAGCAGCAGAAGACCACACCGGGTGCCACTCCTTTCAGCTAAGAACAGGAAACTGAGGCTACAATTTGCACAAGCTCATCGAAATTGGACAATAGAAGATTGGAAAAACAGTTGCCTGGTCTGATGAGTCTCGATTTCTGCTGCGACATTCGGATGGTAGGGTCAGAATTTGGCATCTACAACATGAAAGCATGGATCCATCCTGCCTTGTATCAACGGTTCAGGCTGGTGGTGGTGGTGTCATGGTGTGGGGAATATTTTCTTGGCACTCTTTGGGCCCCTTGGTACCAATTGAGCATCGTTGCAACGCCACAGCCTACCTGAGTATTGTTGCTGACCATGTCTATCCCTTTATGACCACAATGTACCCAACTTCTGATGGCTACTTTCAGCAGGATAATGCGCCATGTCATCAAGCTGGAATCATCTCAGATGGTTTCTTGAACATGACAATGAGTTCGCTGTACTCAAATGGCCTCCACAGTCACCAGATCTCAATCCAATAGAGCATCTTTGGGATGTGGTGGAACGGGAGATTCGCATCATGGATGTGCAGCCGACAAATCTGCGGCAACTGTGTGATGCCATCATGTCAATATGGACCAAACTCCCTGAGGAATGCTTCCAGCACCTTGTTGAATCTATGCCACGAAGAATTGAGGCAGTTCTGAAGACAAAAGGGGTCCAACCCGTTCCTAGCATGGGGTACCTAAGTAAAGTGGCCGGTGAGTGTATTTACGATATACAGGAATGGAACCACAATGGAAGATGATTTCAATATGTAAACAGACAACGTTGAATTTTTTCGCAAGCCGCGGAAAGATCACTTCCAGCGCTTTCCGATGCATGTGCAGACCGAAAGCGCCCGCGCTTCTCAGATCAAGCGCTGACAGACAAGAACGGTTTGACCTAAAAATATCGAAAAATGTAATATACTATGGAAACCTACATCTTGGATGCCCTTGAGGTAAGCTAAAACATACCAAAAATTAATTTCTAAGTGAACTATCCCTTTGACGACAGAATTTGAGACCATAGTTGGCAAACAGTGTTTTCGAGAAACGTACCCCTGGAAAGAAGGCTCATGGGGTGTCAAACAGAGCAATGTTTGAAATTGTGTTTATACTCTTCTGGGAAATCAACCAATAAATGAATGCTCTTCATCTTTATCATTAAAGTCGACATGAAACACATGAAGTTGCGACATTCTTTTCTTCCCTTCTGTGATGTATTAGCCTGGGAAAACCCAGACAACTTCCGCCAAATTTAGATTTGCTCTGAAAGTTAGTCTGGCAAAGAGCTCATTCAAGCTCATTTCCAATCTGTCGAAATCGCGGCACCAATCAGGAACTTTGGGGTGGGTTTTCCACGATGGCGACAGTGCTGGGATTTTGAAGCAGATTTTGTAGCCTACATTACAAAGATGGATGCCGCCGCCAAACATCACTCGTTCGAATCAGCTATCGCGTCTCATTTAAGCGATTTGAACATTTCCTTTTTGTTAAAAACCGAGCGAAGAACAACACTAGGAGATGTTTCTCCGCCGGCCGTCGCTCTGCATAAGTCATCTAATTCATCGCTCTGTCGACGTCCGTTGGTGACGCCCCTCTGGAAATGATTTGTCTATGACGCTTTGCCAGACCATAACTCCGTTATAGACCATAACTCCGTTATAGACCAAAACTCCGTTTTGCCAGACCATAACTCTGGTTTTAACCAGGCTAGTGATGTCCCGAGTGAAACGGCTTCTCGAACAAGAAAAACGTGTTTTTGTCCAGGGGGAATTGATTGAATGGTGGCTCTGGTCGAGGTTTTCTATTGCTGGATCTCAAGTCTTATCCTACGTTTGTTTCTTGTTCGGAAGCCATTTCACATTTCTCAGATGTATAACACAGCAAATACTCAAGGCAACTATTCAGTCATAATTAAATGTCATTGCGTAGCTTTTTATGTGGCTAACATTGCTAACAGCTGGCTTTCTTACTGTGTTATTAAGGTGACATACTGTGCAGAGACTTGAGATTTGAGTTGAGCTCATTTATTACCGACTGAAAGCTTATTATGATGTTGGTTGGATTCTGCGGCAGTGTGTTGAATCTGCTGGGAGGCAGAATTTCTGAGACGTTCTGGACATCAGCCAGTGAAATTGATGGCCCAGACCTTAGTGTACAATGAGTTCCAGTCTTTATGTTCCACCTCATCTAAAAGATATGGCATTCAGCATGGCATAGTCGCTGTGCAAATGCGATTCAATGCATTAGGAACACAGTGAAGTACTTTTTCAGAGTCAAAAAGTCAAGAGTGTGTGCACACAACATACAGTATTTTGACAAAAAAGATATATATTTTCATGAGTGCATATTATTGATGTACAAAACACCCTCTGGAGTAAGATGCCCCTTAACACACTTAAAATGTACCTTTTGATCATAGGGGGCGCTTTTCTTAATTTTGATATTTTATCTTATTAGGAATTTTCTAGTAAAAATATCTAAAATTATTAGATATTCAGAGATTGTATTTTCACTTGAACATTTCTTTCCCCATTTGGCATATTGCTTCCGATGTTAGCATCTTGTTTTTCAACTAACATTTGCGTGTTGTCTGTTTCAGGATGGTACAGAGGGTTCTCCACCAAGAAACCCACAATCAAGGTAAACTGATGCATTGTTCATACTCAATAAAATGGATTGTACAGTTTGTTTGTTTGTTTCCACGTTGATCCAGTGGTCTGCAGTGACCCTGTTTGAATGTTAAGCAAACATCTACTGTAGTTTTTGAACTGATAGGTCGTGACCCATGCCTGTTCTGAAGCAGGGAAGCGCAATGCTTTATGCAAATGGTGAAGTGCAACTAACCATTTGTTTTGCAGAAATGTCTTTGACAAAAACAAAATACATCCCTATAAATTAACATTCCAATATGATTTCAATCAATGAGACAAACTGACTCACACAAAAAATGAAACCCATAATATCCACTTGAAATTATTTGTTTTTGTTGTTTCAGTGCTACAAAATGAAGTCAATGCATGTGTTTTACTATAAATGACATTTGACTGGTTGAAAATATGTAACAGTGATCTTTCTAAATTTTAGCAGCAAGGGACCCTCTTTGCAGTGCTTACTCAAAGGCCGTGTGGGCTATTGTTTCTACTGTTGTATAATGCAGCCTCTCAAATGGCGCTTTTCCATTACCAGTACCGACTTGACTCGACTCAGCTCGCTTTTCGCTCTGTTTTACGCTCCTTTTTTGGCTTTTCGCTCCGTTTTTGGCTTTTCGGTACAGACAGTACTGCCACAAATAGTTACCTGTCGTCATAGCGACGCCTTTCGTTGCTCGTTCCCCCTCAGCTCTCGCTGGATCCTCTCTTCGGCAAATCAAACAAAGGAAAGTCTGCAACTCCTCGTTTGATCACGGCATATTCTTCCGAGTTGTTTAGTACTGGCCAATAACTTTTGTAAATGCCTAACTATGACCACACCCAGATTTGGTCCTCTTAAAAGGCTGAATCTCCCAAGCATGGTCACTGCCTTCCGCCATTCCTTCTCGAATAGTAAACATTGCGTGCAGCGCGCGGCTGCGTCAGACTGGGCGACAGGATTTACAGTGAGTTATTAAAAAAATCGCGATAATCAAACACGGTTTTAATGATAATTACATTTTAAACAATAATAGTAACCGTCAGTATATTTTATCATTGTTTATCGTGAAACCGGTTATCGTCCCATCCCTACGACAAACTCGTCTACAAAACAAAATTATGTGCAAATTGTTTCTCAAAACTTGCGGCATCATGCAGCACAAACACTTTTGTCTAAGAAACAAATTTCTGAGGAAATTTTCTAAAAAGCCTCTTGCGTAAAGAGACGCATCATGCAGTGCTGGTGAACAAATTACTGAGCAGATTGTTCGCAAAACTTTTATGTAATTTAACTTTTATGTTAATTGCGGCATCATGCGGCACTTTTACAATTCCTGTGTCAATTTTTTTTTTCTATGTCGCTTTCTTCGCGTGAAAATACAGTTGAACGCTCCTTTCCGGCAAACACCACGCCTATCAAGTAAGGGTACTGTTGGCAGTGGAAACGCAAGCCGGATCAGTGGTTTACTGACCCGACCCTTACTGTTCTGTACTGTACCGTACCGCTCAGTGGAAACGAGCCTTTAGAAAGAGGTAGCGAGCGACTAATATCTAATTCACAGACAAGAAAAAAAATCTGCTTTTCCCGACCCCACATGCCAGCTATAGCTAACAAGGACATGACGTACCACTAATATTCCTCTCTAAAGGCAGTTTTTCTGTGTGACTTAGATCTTGTCTGTCACAGCTGTTCTCTTCAGGGGCAGGAAAGCACAGGCAGGTATTACTGCAGGTGCCATTTTGAGCTTATTTGTCACCTTTTCTCAGTTAAAAATAGCCTTTTTCCACATCTATACTACAACAACATTTCTTACACCTCACTAGAATGTACAGGGAATCACCGCATAAGACATCAGAACAGCATTACATACGCTTCAGTTGTTTTAATCCATTTTTACAGTGTACACCGAGTAGCGGTCTCAAGACTTATTATCGGATAGCACTATTCAAATATGTTACATTCAGCCGTATGTTGACAGATCCATATCCAGTAGCTGACATTTTCCAACAATTTTTCTTTTGTTTGAGTAAAGTTCACCCTACAAAGGACAGCCGAAAAGTTTTATGCATACGGTGACCTTTACAGAGCTACGGCTAAGCTATAAAGAAGCCCTCATCCAAACCACCAACGATAAAGACCTTCAGGCAGAAGATTCTTGAAATCACATGTTCGGATGAACAGGAGGGTTGTTTGGATGTGACCTCTCTGAGTACATGAGCTTTATATATAACGGTCACCTGGTGGATACTATGATTTAACATCCCTCTGTGGGGAAAATCAAGCGTTTAATGTTGTTTTACATGTCTGTGGTGTTTTTATTGTGATTTAAGACAAGTCATGTGCAAATTCATAAGTCGACACCATTGCGCAATGCAGAGTATTTCCCCTTCAAATCTCCGGTGAACCAATGACCGTCTCAAAAACACAGTGTGAAATCGCCCGTTTCCTACCGACACAAAAATGTTGTAACGTGTGTGTGTGGGTTCAAAGCCTTTCTAAGGATGCTGATTTTGAAAAGGAACACGGTTTCTGTTACATAGCAACACATTATTAGTTGTTTGATAAAGTAAAGCCAAAGTCTAATCATATCAATTATCGTTATGTGTCCAATGTTGTAGAGAGCGATACATAAAATGCATTACCATTCTGATACCTCGACTTGTAGTCGACCCTGTATAGTTCATTCTTCCTCCTCTTCTTCTTCTGAATCAGGTTCAGACATATATTGCTGAATTTTACCTATATTTACACTTTACATACATTGTGTAGTGTTTACTACAGTTGACTGAGTGGAACAGGTATTCTGAGCTGGGGTGAGTGAGTGGAGGCGGAGACCAATTTGCATATTCATGGACCCAAATATATTAAATTAAGCAAGGGTGTAGGAGTTACATTAAAAAATGTGAGGCATGAAGAAGTTATTTTTTTATAGGGAAAATGCATTTAAATTAGGGCTGTCAAACGATTAATCATGATTAATTGCATACAAAACAAAAGTTTGTGTTTACATTATGTGGGTGCACTGTGTATAATTATATTGTATATATATATATATATATATATATATATATATATATATATATATATATATATATATATATATATATATATAATACACACACATGCATCTATATTTAAAATATATATATTTATATATAAAATATTTATATTTATACATAATATTTATTATATATATATCTATATACAGTATATACATGAAAATATTTCTTAAATATATACAAGCATGTGTGTGTATTTATATATATATATATAAAATAATTATACACAGTGCACCCACATATATTATGTAAACACAAACTTTAATTTTGGATGCGATTAATCGTTTGACAGCCTCAGTTTAAATGTCATTTTCATTATCAGAAACGAGTTTAAAGGGATACAAATATTGACTGCAGGGGGCTTAAAAAAACAAAACCATAATATTTTATACAATTTACAACAAAAAAAAATTCACTCAGAAATTGCAAATAAAGTTTACAAGAAATTGCAAGTTTGAGTTAAACGTGAAGTTTTTTTTTTATTATTTATATCAAAATGAATATGTATAAAAACTTAAATAGTATTTTCTTGTAAAACAACTTTGAAAAATACTTTTTTTACAGTATACAATAGTGATTTGACATTTGATATTGGTTACATAGATATTTATACACTAGATATTTATAAATCACAATAAGTCAGAATTACAACTTAAAGGTTGTATCAGGATTGTGTTTTAAGCGAGATCCCAAACAAACCAAGTTAGCTCATGACAACAGAGCTCAACAACAGCTAGAATAATATTGTAACAGCTATTATTATTATTCGGCTAAAATTAGTCCTGAGTGTAGGCTAGTGTTATTGCTAGTGTGTATCTAATAGTACAATGTTATGGCTACATGTCAAAGTAGACACATATAAAAATCGCAACTCGCGCACTAAATCCCTACAATCTGATATTCGCTAGAGCTATCCAAGTTTAGTCGAGCTTCACTAAAGAATTATATTTTCACACAGTTCACATACAAAAAAAGTCAGCACTAGAAGCTACTCACCTGTCCAGGAGAAACAGTGCAACCTCGGCGTCTGATTTAAACATTTTCAATTCTTTGAGTTTTCTCCACTGTTCAAAAGCTTTCCCGATTATTATTCGTTTCTTTGACGAAAAACAACGGTATTCCCTTGCCCTAATCATCCTCTTCTTGGAGATTGCCTATTCCATGTTAAATGAATCTGGTTTGTTGATAGCATAGGGTTGATAGACGCTGGCTTATTCTTCAGCTACTGACTTCGCAAAAACAAACAACACCCGCCCCTGTCAGTGATTGGTTAGAACACTGTTTATTGTGATTTTGAGTGGTGGTTGTTCCCAGTTGTTTTTGTGTGCAGATCTCAGAGCCGAGCCGTGGCCTACAGAGATGGCGGGGTGGGGCGGGGAGCTAGCGGATTGTTTGGAAAGATTAGATGAATGTGATCATTTTTGTTTGGGCCTGAAATCGCTGGTACAACCTTTAATTCAGGATTTTCATACACATCTATTTAATTTAAAATAAATTTAGTTAAAATATGGAACGGGAATGCTAAACTGTAAAACCTGATGAGTTAGTTCAACTCAAACCATTAGAGGAAACTCGATTGCCTTCATTTAAGTTTATTAACTCAAACAATTTAAGCATAAAAAATATTTGATTTGTTTCCAAGTAACTCAATAACATATTGTTAAGATAACTTGGGTAAACTAAGTTAATAGTACTAATTAGTTACTATAACTTAAATCTATGAAGTACACTGTAAACCCGAATAAGTTGGCAGAACTCAAATCCCTTTTAATAGTATAAACTTAGTTAGCTTTAAAAGCTAATCTGCTGACATAGTAAATGCTAACATATTAGAAACAGTATGTTATAAGCACTTACAAGCACAGAAGCACTTGCTGTATGAGCGTATTAATATAAAGAGGTAATCTGCTCTAAAATAAAGCTGAATGCACCACTTATCACCATGATGGTAACTATCCTAAAGCCAACATTAACAGAAATTCTTCTAAATTAGCATAACAAAACATTAATCACTACTAAATCTCACACTTAACATTAATCTTACACAACACAAAAAAAACATTATATTGCACTTAATTTTAGCATTTACACTCTCTTTCAAGTGCCATCGGCAAAGCATGCTGGGAAATAGATATCCCAGCCGTTTCAGTTAAACTTAAGTTTGTCTAAATTAAAATAAATAATTTCATAAAACTCAAAACAATGAAACAGTTCAGTTTACTTAAAATATATCAGTTCTGTGAACTTGAAAGAAAAAGAAAGTGCTAAATACTCATAACAATTAATTTGACTGAACTATTTGGTTGAATTTAAGTTTGTCCTACTCAAACCAATTAATTATTTTGACCGTTAGGGTTTAGATAGCTTACAAACATCATTGAATCAACATGTTAAACTATGAGCAAACTCGCATTGTGTATATCTCACGTTGGCCATCCGCTCTGCGCAGGTGTGCCACCCTGCATGCCAGTTGACACTTTACTCGAGGTGAGAAATCCATAGGGCTGCCTTTGTGTTCACTGTATGTGTGTATACTATGTGGCAAGACCTCAAAGTGCCCGGTGGAGGTGCCCGTGATACCCGCTGTAAGCAGAGTCCCGAGCAGTGCGGTCCGCGGCCAATCCTTACTAATCTTCTGTGGAGGTGACACTGAGCTGGCACCTGTTCCTAAATCCTTGTGCCAGGTCTGCGCTGAGAGAACCACAGGGTTGTTCTCACAGTGTGAATGAGGTGGGAAACTCATGCCATTACCTGGAGCTGCGAGGAAAAGCTCGCCACCCAAACTGCTTTCCTGCTTTCAGGAATGTGATTGCGACTATTTCAAACATGAGGTGTGAAAGTCATTTTAGACATAGTTGGCAGAGTAGAATGACTCGCTGTGCAAATTAAATCTAATTGTTGCATTATACATCCCTATTCGATTTGTTTACCGAATGAATCGAGTAAATTGTAAAGTCCAGTGTAAAAATATTCTTACATAAACTCATTGTGCACTGCAGATACTCCATAAATAAAGGCAAAAAGGAACAAATTTGTGTGTTAAATGTTCATACAACCATTATTGCGTAAATTGTTGTATCATGTGTTACCCGCATGTTTGTTTACAGAAGGAATTTTGTGTTTGCAAAACGTACGTTTTTTCTACTAGTATCTTCACGTACATTTACAAAACAGATTTCGGTGTAAAATGTTCATAGAACCATTCGTACGTAAATTGTGTCGTCGTGCAGAACCAGCGCATTTGTTTACAGAACTAAATTCGGTGTAAATCATAAAAAAAAACAGTGGTTACTAGTGTTGTCACGATACTAGAATTTCTAACTTCGATACGATACCTTGAAAAATATCGATATTCGATACCATTTTCAGATACCACGGAGAAAAAAATTGCCACAATATTAAGGGGGAATTTTTTTTATTTAAAGCTAAATATAACAAGTCTAGAACATGACAATGAGGTATATTTTACATGAACAAAAATGTCCTGAGTTCTATTTGTTAATATTTTTATTGGACCAGAGCTAACATTATCCATTGTATTTTTATTACCTACTGTTATCAAAGATTAAAATATACTGTAACATAAAAGCACTTAACAGTATCAAATTGGAGGATAGAGTGTCAGTAATGTATAAAAATAAGATTAAACGTTTTATTTTCAGTTAAAGGCATTTAATTATTGAATTAAGAAATGCCATTGTCTGTTTAGTTTAATTAGTATCTGTGTAATCAAATTGATGATAATCGATAATGAAGGCAAATAGCAGAATAAAATAATAAAGTTAAATAGGCACAAGCTAATTTATATTTGACCACAGTTACAATATTTACTTGTCTAAGATTCCTCAGTCAGATTATGTTAACTTTAAGAAAACGGTGAAAAAACTAGACAACACAGACTCATATCAACAACAATAGTAGGCAATCTTGGTTAATGTTTCAGAAAAGTGAAATGAAAAGAGTTAGTGTTTCAGTTAGCATTTTAATTAGAAGTGGGGGCAGGTCTGTCCAAACAACAAACACCCCGGGCCCTGATGCTGAGTATATGCTGCTAAATAGTACCTCTGGAGCCGTCTGTTTTCATTCTCCGACATGCCTGCTCTCTGTGTATTTTAAACGGGTGTCCACGCTATTCTCCGACATGCCTGCTCGCGGTGTGTTTTAAATCCGTGGCCAGCCGCGCTATTCTCCGACTCTGCTCGCTCACAGTGTGTAGCGCGTGTCCGCGCTATTCTCCGACTTGCTCGCTCGCGGTGTGTAGCGCGTGTCCGCGCTATTCTCCGAGATGTCTGCTCGCGGTGTGTTTTTAATGCATGTCCGCGCTATTCTCCGACATTAACTTCACTTTTGCTATTTAACCAGAGCGAATGAGACGAGTGCGTCATGTGTGGTGTTTGTCAATGTGCCTTTGGAGAGAAGTGAAACTGAAAGTGACCGCTCGGCTAGTATCGATACTTCGGGAAATTAGTATTGGTATCGTTCAGATATTTCAGTATCGATATTTATCGAAATATCGATATTTTTGACAACACTAGTGGTTACACTTTATTTTAAGGTGTCCGTGTTACAGTGTAATTATACATTTAAGTTCTGAGTAAAATACATGTACTTAAAGGGATACTCCACTTTTTTGGAAATTTTACCGTTTTTTTGGAAGTTTTACCGTTTTTGAATCCATTCAGCCGATATCCGGTTCTGGCGGTACCAATTTTAGCATAGCTTAGCATACATCATTGAAGTGGACAAGACCATTAGCATTTCTAAAAAAAAAATGACAATAGAGTTTCGATATTTTTTGTATTTAAAACTTTTTTCTTCTGTAGTTACATCGTGCACTAAGACCGACGGAAAACGTAAAGTGTCGATTTTCTAGGCTGATATGGCTTGGAACTATACTCTCATTCCTGTGTAATTATCAAGAAACTTTACTGCCGTACCATGAGTGCAGCAGGCATAATGACTACACAAACTTAGTTCCGGTCACATATCAGCCTAGAAAGACGCAACTTTACATTTTCCATCGGTCATAGAGCACGATGTAACTACAGAAGAGTCAAGTTTAAAATAGGAAAAATTTCGAAAGTCTTTGGTCTTTTTTTTTTTTTTTTTGAGAAATGCTAGTGGTCTTGTCCACTTCAATGATGTATTTTAAGCTATGCTAAAACTGGTACCGCCAGAACTGGAGATTCAGAACAAAAAAAACGGTAAAACTTTGGGGAGTTGTAAAATGAGCCTATATATTTCCACAAAAAAAGTGTAGTATCCCTTTAATACATATGATTAAGGTTAGGGTTACAATTTGGTTTAGGTTTAGTTGCATGTATTTATGCCACTATTTTTAGTTATCAGGGTTACAAAACCTTAAGATGCAATATGCGTCATTTCTGATTCTTCTTCCTGTATCCAAAGACAACAACAACAGCAGCAGCACGCGGTTAATGAATAGTTTGTGCGGTCGCCTTTGTTTGCACTTTGATTCTGGTAACGTTACTGAGCTCGCTCCAAAGTATGCTGTGCTGTGTCTCGTCATGTTTACTTTCGGTACTACTGCACGCGGATTTTTGTATGCGCCAGAAGTTCTCTCCTCAAAAGACCAAGATTCCTTGCGAATAGAACATGCGCAGAACACAAATCACTATAGGGATATGCCGATACGCGTTTACATGACCAAAAATTCGGGTTAAAAAGGGGTACCCCAGGTATAATATCCCAGTTTTTTAAAATCGGGATATGAGCATATTCAGATTTTTGCTGGTGTTTACATGGCCGCTCGCGAACCGGGTTATTGCTAATATCCTGGTTTTGAACGGGTTATTGGCTGCATGTAAACGTAGTCACAGTTACAATGTAATTGCATATATTAAGTTACTGAGTAATATTAATTAACATCATGTACTTACTATAAGGTTAGGGTTTGGATTAGAATTAGGATTTAGTTGAGGGTTATGCATAATTTACTGTTGGTAAGTATACAGTATACAGTATATCTCTGATCGTGTTCATATGTAAATTGCGCAATCTTATTTCATCCATTAGTTCGAAAGTCCATACATTTACCCTCACAAGAACCTCCCTTAAAAAAATCAGGACAGAAGTAGTTTAAAGTGGACAGAAGAGACGGATATAAACACGGTGTAATGAAATGTCTCGTTCCTCTACAAAACGCATCTTAAGACCTGGTGTAAACAGGTCCTTTGTCAACACAACACATTCCTGTGTATGTCTTTCACAAAACCTTCACACAAACTGAACTGTGACTGACAGCATAACACAGATGCCGTTGAGAAAGCTGACCCGCTCCTGTAAGACACTTTCAGAGGTGTTTGTGATCATGTATGATCTCATTAGAGATGCTTGTTATTTAAACAAAGGTATTTGAGCTCTGCCACTGTGAGTGTTTGCGTGGTCGTGGTGAGGCAGCATCACGCCGCGAGTCGTTGTTTGTGTTTAGCTTCAGTATTTTGAATCTCTTTCCCTCTCTCTCTCGATCAATTATTTTCATTCAGGAACGTCTCCACCCACTCGTCTGCCCACACACTGACACCCCAGAGCCCACGGCAGCGGCAGGGATGTGTCTCAAGGTGCTTTCTGCTGACGGAAACTTCAGGAGAAGTTCCGATCATTCAAACACAGGCAGATCTGTCATTATTTATGGATTTGTTTGTCAGAGAGAAATACTGACTACGATACCAGAAGTCAGCTTGAATCGACTTTTTTATTTAAAAAGCTTGCGCTGCCTTACCATAATTGTGATACATTGACCCATAACAAATAAAATATTTTTCTCATTTTCGTAATTGCTATTTAATATATATATATATATAATATATATATATATATATATATATATATATATATATATATATATATATATATATATATTAGTGGTGCGCCGTTAACGTGCTGTGATAAGGTGAGACTCTTATTGGGCAATTAAAACAAATATCGATTATTTTATTTTATTAATTCATTTATTTAAATTCATTTTTTTGAATTAATTTTATTTATAATAGATTTGGGTGTTGAGGTGTGCTTAATTGTCAGATTTTTAAGCTATTTTTCTTTTTATTTAAATTTTTTTGTCGCATTTTTAATAAGCTATTATTCAGTTTTTTTATTTGAATTTGATATACAGTTTCTTTTGCAATATGTTAATGATAATTTGGGGGTTGAAAGTGTGTTTAAATTGTCATCATTTTTTATTTTATTTTAAAAATGATATATTATAATATTAATTATTTAGGTTTTTAGAAAATGTCACAAACTAGTTCTGTCGGAAAAACGTAATACCAACTTATATATATATATATATTTTTAT
Source organism: Hybognathus amarus (assembly GCA_030378365.1). NCBI lineage: Eukaryota > Metazoa > Chordata > Actinopteri > Cypriniformes > Leuciscidae > Hybognathus > Hybognathus amarus. Next base: position 36,597 of record JAQIUQ010007695.1, on the reverse strand, counting down.
TTTTCATTACATTTACGTTTTCATATGTGCTATGCACTTGTAACCTAAGTGACTTTCGTTTTAAGTGTACATTTTATTAGTTGATGCATTTCCTGGAAACTGAACCCATGACCTTGGCATTTCTAATTGGCTTGACTTCTAACATTCATTCAGCTTGAATGTTGCGCGACCTCACATAATCTGGTAAAAAGAGAAGACATGACACATTTATCCGCCTTAAAGACGAAAAACAAATAGCCTTGAAGATTAGCACACACAACACAATGAGCCAAACAATATTTGACTGACATGCGGCTGGAGATTTCTGAATGCCCGTGCAGCTGGTTCTTTACTAAAAGTACTGACAAATAGACAAAACATACTTGCGATATAATGAAAGCTTTTCCTGAACACTTTGTCCAAGACATAATCCCTTTTTTTTTGCTAAATTACACAGTTTTCACTCAAAAGTTGTAATTATGTCGATTTCATATTCTCTATTGTGCAAACTCCGAGACAAAAGATAGAGTGTGGGAAGTGTTCATAAATTATTTCTACTGTTTTGGAGTCATTGAAATACTTGGACAAACTTTTGAATTGAGTTTTTTGTGAAATAATGGCATGAAAGTGAAGACAAGCCATGCGCCCACAAACGTCTATATATACGCTACCATTCAAAAGTTTGAGGCCACTAAGTTTCTGTATAAAGTCATATGCTCACCAAGGCTGCATTTATTTGATCAAAAATACAGTAAAAACTGTAATATTTTGAAAAAAAATATATATATAATTTAAGGTAGCTGCTTTGAATATGTATTAAAAATGCAATTTATTCCTGTGATCAAAGCTAAATTTTCAGCGTCATTCCTCCAGTCTTCGTGTCACTGTGATCCTTCAGAAATCATTTAAATATGATTTGGATTCTTTGACTGAATAGAAATAAAAAGAACAGTATTTACTGTTTTAATTCGATTTAATAGACCTTTGCTGAATAAAAGTATTGATTTCTCTAAAAAACATACAAACTACACTGTAAAAAAATATTTTCAAGATTTGTTATCACAACATTTTTTATTTTGTCAAATCAACTTAAATAATTTATTTAGTTCAGATAGCTTATTATTTTGAGTTTTTGATTATTAAATCAATCTCCTTCATTATATTAACTCACTTTTTCCAGTTCAATCAACTTAAAATTTTAACCCTTCGGAGTCTTGGGGTATTTTGGCCCTTTTTGAGTACTTTTTAAATTTTGCGACATAAACAAATGTTTAACATACCAATTTTTGGTATCATTTTTTTCAGCACAACATCACCTATATGACCAGACAATTAGTTTATCACTTTGATGTACTGTATCAACATACTGGACCCAAATTCACACAAAAAAAACAAAATCCGAATAGAAATTCTATAGCTTTTCTACTACAAAAAACACAGACATGCTCAATGAAGCATTTTAAAAGGTTTAAAATGTAAACACAAGTTGTAAATGTCAAAATATACAGGTAAAATTCAGATATAATCAAGCTACTATATATATATATATATATATATATATATATATATAAATGATTTACAAAAAAGTGAGTGTAGCCATAGGCTTTTTTTTCTCATTTTAGCTTTGCCACTTTTTTTAAAAAACAAAATGTGCACACAAATATACAGAGAGCTATATTTAAGGCCTTGCATTCCCATAGTATGAGGGTTCCCAAATAGTGCAAATACAACATAAAAAAAGGTAAAATTGAAATAAAATGAAACTATATACAGCAAAAAGCAGATGTGGCAATAGGCATTTTTTCTTTTATTTTTTGCTTAGAAACTACAAAACACTTCATGTACAATTACACAGCTAGATTACATTACAGGGCTTTCATTCCTTGAGTAAGAGGGGTTCCTCAATAGTGCAAATATACCACACAAAGGGAAAAAGAACACAAAATCAAACCATACATTCAACTATTTACAACAAATATCAGGTGTGTTTATTTGTTGTTGTCTGTGCCGCTCCTCAAAACAGTTTATCTAATCTACTCCTAAACTACCTAAACTACTCCTAAACTATCTACACTACTCCTAAAGTACCCAAACTACTCCTAAACTATCTAAACCACTCCTAAACTACTCTCAAAATCTACTCAAACTAGCAATAATTTCTCTCTCTATATATAACGTATATATGTCTCTCTTTGTCTACTCCGTAAATCTCCTGCCTTTCACTTTCGCGTCTTTGCCTCAGTTGGCTCCTCCTTCATTCCGTAAAATGTGCATCCTGAAAGAGCAGAATCAGCAGATTCACACATTTTTCTCCGTTTTGTTTTATGACAAAAAACGAAAAAGTTATTAGAATAAATGTAACGTCTGTCATATCCCACCTTGCGTTCTTTTACGAACGCGTCAATATACGTGTACATTTTTTAAATAAAGTTTAAATGATCATATCTCTGTTTTTACTTGGTCGATCAACACAAAACAAAAAGTAAAATAGAATTTCAAGTCAGCACTTTCGACAGAAGTGGACGGCAGCGCTCAACGTGACTTTGTTTTTATGCTTCGACGTCTTAACGTCGATCGGCGACCCCGAAGGGTTAAGGCAACCAGGTTACTTAATTTTTTAAGTTAAACCAACAATATTTTTTTACAGTGTACTTTTATACTTCATAAATTTATTTTATTCCACTGGGTTGATAAAACGTAATTTGTGATGATTCAAGGTACGAGCAGTTCATTCCCTTATACAGAAATGTAAATACGCATTCTTGTGCGGTTCATTTTCAAATTTTGATTCTCTGAATCAAACTTTTTTATTGGTATTCATCTCTAAGTTGCTTTGATTCGTGAAAAACAAACAAACTACACTGTAAAAAATATTTTCAAGATTTATCACAACATTTTTTATTTTATCAAATCAACTTAATTTATTTAAAGGGTAACTAAACCCCTGGTCAGAGCCTGACTCCACCCACTGGCAATATTTGAAAAAGCTGAAAAAGTGGGCGGACCCCAGCGGAGATAGGGGGACAAAATAGATGCTAAAACACTCCATCCTGATCGTTTTCAATACTCAATACTCGCTACAGTGGTTTTGACGACACAATATGGTTTTAATACTGCCAAGTGCGTAGCTTGCGTGGTGAGCTGAAACCTGCGTACGTCACGAAGTGCGGAACATCCAATAGAAAAATTCAACTGCAGTAGCCACCGTTCAACCTGAAGAGGGCAGCACTAAGACGTTTTTACACCATATATTGTAGAAATAGAACACTTTATAAACAAATGTCAAAAAAGTTACTCGAATCAATGACTGGTATTAATAAAGATCCATTCTTACAGATCATTAACTAAAAAAAGTTGGTTAAGTGTTTAGTTACTCTAAGTTGATTTGACATTTAAAAATTTAGAACCATTTTTGTGAGGAAAAACTGGGGAAAAATATTGAGTCTACACCACTGACAGCGCAGGCTTTTAGGCTTTTCCACGCTGGAATCTGGGACGTTCTTTTCCACAGAACGAGAGTTGCTATTCCCGAATCCAGGCCACCGTCGGCCAGGTCTCCGGAGAGAAATCCCTGTCGATTAGAGCAGATCATTACTCCTCATGGCAACCTGCGGGACACAGGGAGAGAGGTCAGCGGAGAGGGTCTGTGGACGGCCCTTCACACAAAACCTGCCTTTTTATCAAGATGAACGAGCAGGGGTGCCGACAGTAATTCTAGGCCCTATGAAACCCAAAATTTCAGGGCCCACTACATTTTTACAGATAAAATTTAACCCAATAAACATGCTCAGTATACTTTAAAAAAGATACTTAGCACATTGCATAGTTAAAATGTCTAAAGATGAGTACAAAGCCATTAAAGCCATACATTTTGCTCTGTATGTGAAATATCAGGAGTAGCATCGCTATTCGAATAATAGACTGATTCCTCCTTTTCTTTAAGAATACCACTCAACATTCGTTTTCCACATAACTCAAGAAATTTGCTCTGAATATCTGGGCTTAAATAGTGTGTCAATCTTGTTCCAGTTTTTTTTTTCTGTGACTGTTTGTCGAATGCTCGTTGAGTTGAGGTCACACTGGGACAAGAGCTCAAGGGTGCCCAAGAAGCTGCTATTATGAATGTCCCTCAAGTCTTTTGTTTTACCCCTAAAGGTTAAATTTTGAGAGGCCAAGAACAAGGTTAGATCTAGTATCCTCTTCAGCTCTATTTCTGTCTATTTCTGTTTGTGTGAGCTTGTTCAGCCCCAAGGACAGCTGCCATTACAGACTGTTGTAAGGTTTTCCATTTTAAGTAGCACTCCCTGTGTGCGTGGTTGGGGAATTTATCATACATTCGACGGCATGTGTCTTTGATTTTACAAGGTTTCTTTAGCTCATACAAGGTTTCTTTAGCTCATGACCAAATAATACACAAGGAATACAAAATAGTACATTTATTCTTTGGCTGTAAATGACCCAGTTGAATAATATTATATAAAACATATAACTATACAACACAAGAAAAAAAATTGACAATCCAAAACTTAATTAGTTTTTACTACCTTGGTAGCTGACCATGTTCACCTTAGCTGACACTGAGAGGACTGGGTCATTAGTAAAAGAATGAGGCGCAGACAACAAAAGCTGACTCTGCATCTGTATGTAAACACACACACACACACGTAATAATAACCATATTATTGTTATCGTCCTATTTAGTTTTCTTAATACAAAATATTAAAATATCTATATTTTTTAAACTCATTATAGCCGGTGGTTACTAAAGACAACATGTTTTATTCAATTTTGTATTATTGTTTTTCTGGGGCATTTTATTCACTTTAAGAACACACAACACACACGGCAAACTGATTTTGTAATTTTTTAAGCGTGTAGATTACTTTTGTTTTGTAAATTTATCATCATGTGGTGAATACAGTAGAAAAGACGTGTTCAGAGGCTTCAATCTTCGTGAAGTTTCGCACTTAGGCTCACCTTGTTAGGCTGAGTATTTATTTTACTAAGCTAGCTAGATAAAAGCAGGTCATGTAGCAACAAAAATAAGTAACTCAAGCTACCTTTCTTTTGAAAAACTGTGACATACTGTCGACTTCGACGTTCTCTTTTCTCCTTTTCTTTCCGTTTTTAATGCCCTGACTTTTGACAGTAGCGCCTCATTGCAGTATACGAGATCCAGGGGGCAGAGTTAGATCCAGATCTAAGGGATGGAGATGGGTAGGATTAGGGCTAGGGTTAGGGATCAGGTGGTGGAGATGGGTAGGATTCAGGGGATCAGGGGGCGGAGATGGGTAGGATTAGGGCTGGGGTTAGGGATCAGGGGGCGGAGATGGGTAGGATTAGGGGTGGGGTTAGGGATCAGGTGGTGGAGATGGGTAGGATTAGAGGCTGGGGTTAGGGATCAGGTGGTGGAGATGGGTAGGATTAGGGCTGGGGTTAGGGATCAGGTGGTGGAGATGGGTAGGATTCAGGCTGGGGTTAGGGATCAGGGGGCGGAGATGGGTAGGATTAGGCTGGGGTTAGGGATCAGGTGGTGGAGATGGGTAGATTGGGATCAGGGGGCGGAGATGGGTAGATTAGGCTGGGGTTAGGGATCAGGGGGCGGAGATGGGTAGGATTAGGGCTGGGGTTAGGGATCAGGGGGCGGAGATGGGTAGGATTAGGTGGGTTAGGGATCAGGTGGTGGAGATGGGTAGGATTAGGGCTGGGGTTAGGGATCAGGTGGTGTAGATGGGTAGGATTAGAGGTGGGGTTAGGGATCAGGGGGTGGAGATGGGTAGGATTAGGGGTGGGGTTAGGGATCAGAGGGTGGAGATGGGTAGGATTAGGGCTGGGGTTAGGGATCAGGGGGCGGAGATGGGTAGGATTAGGGGAGGTCAGGGGGCGGAGATGGGTAGGATTGAGGGGTGGGGTTAGGAATCAGGGGGCGGAGATGGGTAGGATTAAGGGTGGGGTTAGGGAATCAGGTGGTGGAGATGGGTAGGATTAGGGGTGGGGTTAGGGATCAGGTGGTGGAGATGGGTAGGATTAGGGGTGGGGTTAGGGATCAGGTGGTGGAGATGGGTAGGATTAGGGATGGGGTTAGGGATCAGGGGGTGGAGATGGGTAGATTAGGGATGGGGTTAGGGATCAGGGGGTGGAGATGGGTAGGATTAGGGGTGGGGTTAAGGATCAGGGGGCGGAGATGGGTAGGATTAGGGGTGGGGTTCAGGAATCAGGTGGTGGAGATGGGTAGGATTAGGGGTGGGGTTAGGGATCAGGTGGTGGAGATGGGTAGGATTCAGGGCTGGGGTTAGGGATCAGGTGGTGGAGATGGGTAGGATTAGGGCTGGGGTTAGGGATCAGAGGGTGGAGATGGGTAGGATTAGGGTTGGGGTTAGGGATCAGGTGGTGGAGATGGGTAGGATTAGGGATGGTGTTAGGGATGGGGTTAGAGGTCAGGGGTGGAGATGGGTTGGATTAGGGGTGGGGTTGGGGATGGGGTTAGAGATCAGGGGGTGGAGATGGGTAGGATTAGGGGTGGGGTTGGGGATCAGGGGGTGGAGATGGGTAGGATTCAGGGCTGGGGTTAGAGGATCTGGGGGTGAGAGATGGGTAGGATTCAGGGATCAGGGGGTGGAGATGGGTAGGATTAGGGGTGGGGTTGGGGATCAGGGGGTGGAGATGGGTAGGATTAGGGGTGGGGTTAGGGATCAGGGGGTGGAGATGGGTAGGATTAGGGCTGGTGTTAGAGATCAGGGGGTGGAGATGGGTAGGATTCAGGGGTGGGGTTAGGGGTGGGGTGAGAGTATCAGGGGGGTGGAGATGGGTAGGATTAGAGGTGGGGTTAGATATCAAGGGGTGGGGTAGGGTTAGGTTTAGGGGGTTAGGTTTAGGGGTTAGGGTTAGGGTTAGGGTGTAGGGTTAGGTAGGAACCAGGGGTGTGACTGAAACAGTAAATATATTATTTGTTTTTTAAATATAAAATCTATGGTCAAAATGGACAGATTTAGTGCATGAGAGGCCCTAGCACATTTATTTAAAAAACTGACACCTCTATAAAAGCCTCTCGAGGTGTCAGCCGGCAAATCTTGATCTCCTGTAGCTGTTTTTGGCCATTATGCTATTTTCAGTTTCTTAGGTTTTTTTTTTCTTTGTGTTTTGCTTCCCACATAGGTCAGTAGTTTAAGGTACATGTGGTCATTTAAAACCACTTAATAAAAGAAGCTTCTTACGCTCACCAAAGCTGCATTTATTCGCATTATTATTGCAATTTATAATAAATTGTTTTCTATTTTAATATATTTTAAAATATAATTTATTCCCTGTGATCAAAGCTGAATTTTCAGCATCATTACGCCAGTCTTCAGTCGCATGATCCTTCAGAAATCATGATGATTTGATGATGATTTCAAGAAACATTTCTTATTATTATCAATGTTGAAAGCTTCTGAGAATTTAGAAGGGTATATTAATATTTAACGATATTAATATTACATACTTTTTACATGTTCAACATACTATAGTGTGTTGTTCATGCTGTTTGAGAATGAAAATGTCTGCAAAGCTACAAAGTCCCTCCTGAGGGATTTATCACATGTACAGTAGTTCATTCGTGAAACTCTAGAGGGCGCTGGTCCTTTACATGCAGTCTGCAAGCAATTGCGTTATTACTTCAAGGGAATTTGTCTCTGCTGATCCTGCAGCCAATGAGATTGCTTACTGGACATTTAAATAGTCTGGTTCAGTGTTAGTCAATGCACGTTATCAGTCTGAACTCCTCCACCTCCCCAGCTCCACCTGCCTAGATCTACATTACTCATGTACATCTATGCATTGTGTCCGCTGAATTTTATGGATTGAATCTTACTTTATCAACTTGTGTCAGTGTGATCCTCTTCTTCTGTCATCCAGAACGGCAAGCACGGCTGAAAGGTGTGTTTGAGCAGCGCCCTCTACTGTACAGACGTGAATTTGCATTTCCTTCAGCCTGAAAGGACTTTACATTTGCCAAAAATATGCTGCAGTATTCTCTATTGCAAATAGTTACTTGTTAATAAAAGCTACAATAAGATGAATGCATTTTAGGAAGTATTTTTGCCCGTTTTAGCCAGCTGTCATTCAGAAGTCAGTATTAATGAATGTCAAGAGCAGTGCGCAGTGGGACAGTCGGCTTTCAGAAGCTTTTAATTATTTACACGCCTGCTAAAGCAGGAAACCTCAAAGCTTTCTGGCCTACAAAGAACTGCACGATCACCTTCATCACCGTATATATGTTTATTGAGTTAGAGATGAATCATTAAAATCATCGGCTCCCTAAAAATGAATACTCGTCACATGCCAAGTGAGGAAGTGAGTAAAGATTGGCTTCGACATGCAAGTTAGACTATTTTCACTCCAAAACTAAATGTCGAGACACATACATGGGAGATTCCTTGCTTTGAGCCGGCAAAACAAAATATGAGAGGAAAATTGCATTTAACTTACAAAATATTACATATTTTCCAAGAGAAATAAAACGCTGACTTGGAAATGATGTAGGGCAGGACTTCATTTTATTGAATTGGGAATAGAGGGCTATGATATTCACACTTAATATTGTTTTCAGCTGAAAAGTTATTTATGAATCAGGCAAAGTTATTACATTTTGACGAAAAAACAATTCCTTGGGAATAACTCGGATTGATAAATTATGCGTTATAAGAGCAGGGACATTTATTAGGAAAGCGAACCCTCAATTTTTATTTCTTTAAGCAAACAAATATTAGTGTTATCAAGAGAACGATTACTGTCAGAGTGATTGTGACATGCGGAAGCTGCTTGCTATCTTTATCCACTAGCAGCGGGATTGCTATTGTTATTTGTCTCTGCGTTGACCTTTTCTGCTAAACGAGCATTAGGCCGCTGAGAGCGAGGGAAGGGGAGCACACTCGTCTAACTGAGAGCAGAGCTGTTAGTCACAGGTCAGCAGTCCTACCTATAAACTCACATACACTACCTGCCATGGAGACTAATGAACCGGGATACACAGAGGGAAGGTTTCAGAAGTGGATGTTATGTTTATTAGAGCATTTATATGACAAAACTTTTACGCAAATCCATCCGGAATGAACTGAGATCCTTCAATTATATTCTTAGGCTACACAGTTTGGCCATTTTGAGAATTTTTTGGAAAAAGTGTTGATTAAACTGTGGCCACAATTTAGTAAAATGATAACAATTATTAATTTTTGGGGGACTTCACATTACAAGTAACGCGACTTCCTGACAAAATCAGGTACATTTTTTCAAGTAACTTGTAAACCGTAATATTGTGAAATATTATGACAATTTAAAATGACTTTTTTATGTTAATATATATTAAAATGTAATTTATTCCTCTGAAAAAAAGCTGAATTTTCAGCATCATTACTCCAGTCTTCAGTGTCACATGATCCTTCACAAATCACTCTAATATGATGATTTTATGCTCCAAAACATGTATGATTATTATCCATGTTGAAAACAGTTTTTTTACATTTTTATTTCAGGATTCTTTGATGAATAGAAAGTTCAAAGAACAGCTTTTATTTAATTAGAATCTTTTCTAACATTATAAATGTCTTTACTGTAACTTTTGATCAATGTAACTCATCCTTGATGAATAGAAGTATTGATTTCTTATTTATTTCCCCCAAAAATAAAATACAAATTCTTACTGACCCCAAACTTTTTAAAGGGTAGTGTTTAATGTAACAAAAGCTTTCCATTTCAGATAAAAGCTGTCTTTGGAGCATAAAATCATTATATTAGAGTGATTTGTGAAGGATCATGTGACACTGAAGACTGGAGTAATGATGCTGAAAATTTAGCTTTTTTTCAGAGGAATAAATTACATTTTAATATATATTAACATACAAAAGTCATTCTAAATTGTCATAATATTTCACAATATTACTGTGTTTTTTGTGTATTTTTTATCAAAAAATTGCAGCCTTGAGTGACAGCAGAGACTTCTTTTAAAAACATAAAAATCTTACCAATCTTAAACTTTTGACCGGTAGTGTGTATGTATGTGTGTGTATATATATATATATATATATATATATATATATATATATATATATATATATATATATATATATATACACTCACCGGCCACTTTATTAGGTATCCCATGCTAGTAACGGGTTGGAACCCCTTTTGCCTTCAGAACTGCCCCAATTCTTCGTGGCATAGATTTAACAAGGTGCTGGAAGCATTCCTCAGGGAGTTTGGTCCATATTGACATGATGGCATCACACAGTTGCCGCAGATTCTCGGCTCCACATCCATGATGCGATCTCCCGTTCCACCCACATCCCAAAGATGCTCTATTGGATTGAGATCTGGTGACTGTGGAGGCCATTTGAGTACAGCGAACTCATTGTCATGTTCAAGAAACCAGTCTGAGATGATTCCAGCTTTATGACATGGCGCATTATCCTGCTGAAAGTAGCCATCAGAAGTTGGGTACATTGTGGTCATAAAGGGATGGACATGGTCAGCAACAATACTCAGGTAGGCTGTGGCGTTGCAACGATGCTCAATTGGTACCAAGGGACCCAAAGAGTGCCAAGAAAATATTCCCCACACCATGACACCACCACCACCAGCCTGAACCGTTGATACAAGGCAGGATGGATCCATGCTTTCATGTTGTAGACGCCAAATTCTGACCCTACCATCCGAATGTCGCAGCAGAAATCGAGACTCATCAGACCAGGCAACGTTTTTCCAATCTTCTATTGTCCAATTTCGATGAGCTTGTGCAAATTGTAGCCTCAGTTTCCTGTTCTTAGCTGAAAGGAGTGGCACCCGGGTGTGGTCTTCTGCTGCTGTAGCCCATCTGCCTCAAAGTTCGACGTACTGTGCGTTCAGAGATGCTCTTCTGCCCACCTTGGTTGTAACGGGTGGTTATTTGAGTCACTGTTGCCCTTCTATCAGCTTGGAACCAGTCTGGCCATTCTCCTCTGACCTCTGGCATCAACAAGGCATTTCCGCCCACAGAACTGCCGCTCACTGGATGTTTTTTCTTTTTCGGACCATCTCTGTAAACCCTAGAGATGGTTGTGCGTGAAGATCCCAGTAGATTAGCAGTTTCTGAAATACTCAGACCAGCCCTTCTGGCACCAACAATCATGCCACGTTCAAAGTCACTCAAATCACCTTTCTTCCCCATAATGATGCTACGTTTGAACTGCAGGAGATTGTCTTGACCATGTCTACATGCCTAAATGCACTGAGTTGCCGCCATGTGATTGGCTGCTTAAGAAATGAAGTGTTAACGAGCAGTTGGACAGGTGTACCTAATAAAGTGGCCGGTGAGTGTTGTGTATATATATATATATATATATATATATATATATATATATATATATATATATATAAATGAGTAATGCAAATGCACTTGATAATTACAAGTATTTTAAGTATACTAAATTGCAACTTTAAAACAGTAATACATTGTATTTTAGTGTATAGATGCTTGTTTAGCTGAGTTCACACTACATGTGACCAAGCGACACAATACCATTCATTTTCAAGGGTGAGCAGGCGACTTCGGCGATGCGCGACTGGATGGGGCATGTCTGACCACGCGACAAAGTTGAGAAAGCTCAACTTTGGCAGTATACTTTATATTTATATCAGTCAATAGAAGTAATTACATTTGAAATTACGGTAACACTTTATTTGAAGGGGTGTGCAAAAGACTGACATGACACTGTCATAAACATGACATAACACCTGTCATGAACATGAAGGAGTCTTTATGAATGTTTATGACTGTTGTCATTAAGTGTCATTCGATAAATTATGACACTTTAAATGCAAAGTTGACATTGTTTAATATGTCTTGGTTATGACAACTTGACATAACCAAGAAATCATAACCTGTAAACCTGTAATGTGTTAACATTACATTACCCTGTCATATGTTATGGTTGGTTTTAACTTTGGTTGTCATGACACCATTATAACTGTGACATGAATATTTTACTTGTCCTCAAGTAAAGTGGAACACATTGTACTAGTTATAAAGATGTCATTAAGGGTCATTAGACTTCAAATGCTGTAACAACAGTGTCATTAATATTTCCCTTTACCTCAAGTAAAGTGGAACACGTTGGACTAGTAATGATTTCTTGGTTAATGTCAAGTTGTCATAACAAATACATTTCTGTCTTTGTTAATGTCAAGTTGTCATAATAAAGACATTTTTGTCTTGTTTAATGTCAAGTTGTCATGACAGACATTTTTGTCTTTGTTAATGTCAAGTTGTCATAACAAAGACATTTTAAACAATGTCAACTTTGCATTAAAAGTGTCATAATTTACCGAATGACACTTAATGACAACAGTCATAAACATTCATAAAGACTCCTTCATGTTCATGACCGGTGTTATGACATGTTTATGCAGGGCCGGTTCTATCCCTTTTGGTTGCCCTAGGCGAGATTGATTTTAGCGCCCCCCCCGCTTATTATTATTTTATTTTTGGTACATTTAAGCATAATTTTTTTCCGACTTATTTGTTGGCCAGTGGTGGTCTGTGCAATATCAAATATTAAAAATTCTAAACCTAAAATTGTGTATTATGTACAGTATGTATGTTATGTATTGTTCTACTATAGTAATGATAATTTTTAAAATAATATATTGCATTTTATTGGTGTCAGCCACATTGTCCCACAGCAACATTACAATAGTGTAGATAAGTGTACAATGTTTTATAATAATAATTTATTCTATAGTGTCCAATCCATTTAATTAATTTAACATATTTAATATTGGGTGCATCCAAGTTAGGCCTATTTTAACTTTTTTAACACAATAGGTACTTTCCCTGGTAATTAGTTACTTTTATAATGATTTAATTCAGTTACTAACTCTGTGAGAATTTGTGAGAAGTAACTGTAACTAATTATTTTTTTAAGTAATATGCCCAAAACTGATGATGAGTAATTATTAAACTAAACAAAAATACTCTTATAATCACTCCAAAACTTCAACAAGTTGAAGGATCTGTAATAAATTGTTTATACAAATGCTACAAATAACGTTCAAGGATATTTCTATCATCCTACATAGCTGCATTGTTTTATCTGTGTAATGTAACTTGTTGTAGATAAATTACAATTATTACCTGGCTGCTACAACTAAGGGGGTTTCGGAGTCCCAACTGTTGTGCATTTTAATGTTTAATTCATTTTTAAATCAAATTTAAATGTTAAATTCATCAATCTGCTGCAATTCAGTGTGCAAATTGAACAAAGAAAAATTCAAACCTCTATTAGTTACAGTGTCTACATTACACTTCAACATAATAGGCTATATTGTAAAACAAATGCAATGAAATATAAAAGAAACTTTCATAATTAGTTTTGTACAAATTTCTATAAGTAAGCTATAGACTTGGAAGCAACTCAACGTCGGCAATTAAGCAAAACAAAACGAATGGGCTGCCGATGTACGAGTTTTATGGGCCGTTAAGACAAAAAAATAAATAAAAGTAGGCTATGAGATGTCTCGGCCCAAAAAGCACGTCGGTCACCGGGAATCTCAAGTAGGCTGCTACGCCTGATTTATTGCGTTTGACACTTTATGGCTGAGATGAGAAGGCTTACCTTTAAACTGGACTTTCTTTTTATTTTGTTGCTTTCTCTGTGTTCGTCCCTGTGGACCAGAGGGTTTATTTATACCGCTTCATTTCCGATCAACGCGACCGCAGCTGAGCACTTGCCCAACGTAACGCAACCCCCAGGAAAAGATCGACAATAATCATCAATTCAGTCTAATAATCAGTTAATTAAGTAATTAAACGTGTGGCTGAGGGGCGCCTTAGGATGACCATGTTTAATAAACATTTTTAATTTTTTTCATTCTAACTCTGTGATTTCTCGATTAATGGGGAGTAGCAGAGAATGTGAAGTAGGTCAAGGGCGACGTTAGAGGCCGCGCGCGCGCGCCCGAACACATTTGGCGCCTGAGGCACCGCCTGAGTTCGCCTATGCAGCAATCGCCGGCCTGGTGTTTTAATGACAGCCAAATGCACACCCCTTCAATATAAAGATGTTACCGGAATTGTTTGAGATACAGACTGTACTTAAGTCCCACTTAAGTGTGCCCAAAAGCACATTTAAGTTCATTTTATTGTGTTTGGTATAAAGTTTAAACTATGATACATTTTCATTCATTTGTAAATAACATGCAGTTAATTGTCCAAAACATTATTTTCAGTTCACACTTAAGTGTATTGTTTTAAAATATAAAAACTAGTAAAAAAAGTAGGTAACGCTTCCTTTTACAGTCCAGTTACCCATGTAAATGCTATGTACTTATTTTAGTAACTACAATTACTGGGTAATAACTAGTACTGAACCCTGAACCTACCCCTAAACCTACCCCTGTTCCATGTACTTACCTTATATTAGCCAGTACTTTTTAGGTAAGTACACTGTAAGTACTGTACTGTAAAAGGAAGCGTTACCAAAAAGTACTCTTTTTAAAAGTACGCTAAAGTCTATCATTTCTTAAGGGTTAGACCAACTTTTTTTGTGATTTTTGTTCATCAAAACATTAGCTTTGATTATAGTGTAAAAAGAATCTCTAGCACATAAACTCATTTGATCACTTCTAAAATAATCAACTACAAGAATCACACCTGCTCTGAGACACAAACCAACAATATTGATGACACATCCTGCACTGACACAGATTTTTGTCCAATCAGATGCTTGCCCCTCCACCGCATTCAACACAAAATAACACAGTGTGCATTCAAGCCATGTCGTAATTACTCTAGTGACTGTAAAAAAATATATATTTTCAAGATTTGTTATCACAACATTTTTTTCTTTTGTCAAATCAACTTAAATAATTTATTTAGTTCAGATAACTTACTATTTTGAGTTTCTTATGATTAAATCAATCTCCTTCATTGTATTAACTTCCATTTCAACCAACTTAAAATTTTAAGGCAACCAGGTTACTTAATTTTTTAAGTTAAACCAAATTTTATTTATTTTTTATTGTGTATCTAGTTGTGATATGACTTTTGTCACAACCTCGTTAAACACAACTTGTAAACTGGGAAGCTCCGGCTTGTATCATGTGAACACTTTACGTGACATGTTGTCATCTCAAAATAACCGTAATTATGGCTACGTTCACACTGCAGGCTGAAACGACCTAATTCCGATTTTTTTGCCCATATGCGACCTGTATCTGATTTTTTCATGACAGTCTGAACGACACAGATCCGATCTTTTCAAATGCGACCCAGGCCACTTGGGTATGTGGTCCAAATCCGATATGTATCCGATCTTTTGAAATGCGACTGCAATCTGAACGGCCAGGTCACATATATCCGACACGCACGTCATTGCACGCACCTGTAGCTCGTCGATACACTCCAGCTCCAACGCGTTTCTGCACTGTTATGGGCCGCCGGAGACGTGTCTCTTCCCGTGACAGAGTTGATCGGAGGCGCTCACAAACATAATCGAAGGTGGATCTGGTCATTCGGAAGTTACGGATGAATTCTGTATCAGTTAAGCCACTCACATCAGTATCCCACCACTCCTAGCTGCAACTCCGCACCCACACGCTTCTCTGTTTAATTTTCTTCTTAAAACGAGAAGATTGTGAGTGTGCTGGCTCTGTTGTGAAAATAACTTTAACACCGTGTCCTAACTACACGCGACGCCGCACGACACGCGATAAAAGGTATCTTTTCCTTGTTAATCAAGAGTTTTTGTCCTAACCAGACGCGACGGCGACACGCGAAGTTTCTAATTTAGAAACGGTTCCTATTTCTGCGACGTCGCGGCTGACAGAATGAAGAAATTATACTGGTTATGAGTACACATTATTTATTTTTAGTTAAAAATAGGTCACTGTGCCACAAGATAACGGATAATTTACCTCAGATTTTGAAATCATATAGCGTTCAAAATGAATTCTATGCAAACATACAACTGTACTTCGTAACAAAATTAGTCAGTGAGTATATTTTGTTAATGTTTGGATTTTTAATAATGTTATTTCTTGATTTGATTATGTCCATATCCATTTCCAATACGAGTGCGGGCCAGCAGTGCGCTTTCACGCTGTTCTGAATGGTTGTGATTTTTGATCACAACGTGTGGCGTCTCACAGTCGCGTCGCGTCTACTGTGGACAGACACACTTGCAGTCGCTGGAATTTTATCGCGTTGCGTGTAGTTAGGACACGGTGTAATATTGCTAAACGAGCTCCACTGTAAGACATCCATTTAGCTACTTCCGCAAACAACAAGTGACGTCGTTGACAGTTGAGTACTCTTCTGCGCATGCGGGTCACTTCTGGGTCATTTCACGTTCACACAGGAGATCACAAAAGGTCGCATTTAATTGGAAATGTGAACGGCCTTGCAAAAAAATCGAATTTTTTCAAAAAATCGGAATTGAGCATTAAGCCCTGCAGTGTGAACTTAGCCTGCAATGACATGGCGTGAACACAGCTATAGTGCCTGAGAACAAGTCTTATTATCTTAAAGAATTTCTGCTTCTCAAGTAAATTTACTTAAAGATTGTTTAAATAATGTTCTTTTGGCTAGATGTTCAGCTAGTTAGCATACTAGGCTAGTTTGTGTTACAACATTTTTTTACTGTGTGTGTTTTTTTTTTTTTACTGATTCTTCAGAAATATGTTGTTTCATTTAAAATTGTGTGAAACACTTAATAAAATACACCAAAAGATTTTCATTGAGGATTTGCGGAAAAGCGTCAAAGTACATTTCACAAACTGCAAGCTAGCAGTGTATTTGTGTATTCATGGTTACATTAAATGTGACTAATTTTGTTCCTGTGAGTCATTCGTCTATCAGGAGAGATCAAGAGATATCTTCTGTTCAACATGGCCGCGATGTTAAATGCAAAAGCACTTTCTTTACAGTGGAGTTAGCGAAACATATCCGTGCCAGAGGTTCAGTTCCCATGGCTAACCGTTTTCCATTTCCATGCTAGCTTTTGGTTTAGCGAACTTGTGTTGTTCATATTAGCTTGACCAGTTATCATTCATTACCAAGTCAAGATTCTAAAGGAGAACTGTTCACATGCTAATATGGATTTGGATTATGCTTTTTCAAAGCTTTACTGTCTCATTAGGAGCTGGGTGTCTTAAAGTTCATCTTGCTACATCTAAAGCAGATTTTCCTACTCGGAAAGCACAATAGAACGCCATAAGGTTGGATATAAAACTTTGAAAACTCTAAACGCACTAAAATGTTCCTTCATTAAATGAACCTGTTTTGTACATGTTTGCAGGAGTGTGAACAACAATAACTTATAATCTGTTGATAATCATACACCTGCAGAACAAAAGCTAGCATTGTTCTGCATCTGTCTTATTGTTGTTTTTTGGCGCTCAGATTTTAAACACCTGCAAAACTAAGGGAGATTTTACCATTTCTCTGACATCAAGAGTTGGGAAACATAAAACACTTTTATAGTTGAAAGCTCATTTCAAACTGGAAAATCTGACTTTGGATGAAATGCAGAATTAGACCGTTCCTGATCCGCTGATCCACATCAATCGGAACAGGTCTAAAGCCTATTTATAGCTGTATGACAGAATTTTTGTCATTCCTCGGAGCTTGCAATATATACTTTCAGACCGTAATAACCGCTTAAGAAGTTTTTACACTAAACATTACTGACATTACTGATTAATTCATATGTTTTATAATTAATTTATATTTATAACAAATATGCAAGTTGTATGAGAGTTATGTCACCTTATATTATATTATATTATATTATATTACAGGGCTTGACATTAACTTTTTGAGGCACTTGTCCTTCGGACAAGTAAATTTATGTTTCACTTGTCCATGCACAAAAGTCACTTGTCCGGGTAAAGATTTATAATTTTATCATTGGGCTGCACGATTTGGGAAAATGTCATATTGCGATTATTGAGGTCAATATTGCGGTTGTGATATGCGATTGCGATATAATAAACAAATGGTTTCATGAGTCAACTTGTTTGGTTCTAAACCAAATGCACACACAGATTAGTGATAATTCTGAAATTAGCAATAACAACTAAATGATTGATAACACCTATAATGATCAATAAGCCATTGATGTCTGGATAAAAATTAACTGTCTAACAGGTAGGACATATACAGAAATTGAATAAAGTTATCAAACAGTCTGCGCTGCATAAATTATAAATTATATATAGACTACTCCTTATTAAAGCTACACAAGTTCTTTAGTCAAGAGCAGTGAGTAATTTTCTCTGTTCCCTTTGTTCTTTCATTAACTTTACTGACAGAACGCTTTATTGGTAGCTGGCCCTTTAAGAGCAGCTGCTGTGGACAGAGACGCGGATCTCACACGCGCCTCATTCTCTCACGAGTCACAACTCTTTATGTCCATCATAAGACTGCTCTTATGTTATGAAGATACTCGACAAATGACATTTTGGCTTAATTGTGTGTGTTGTTGATGTTCGTTCAAGCGCGAAAGAGAACTTCTGGCGCGCGGTCTGTGCATGCGCATTATACTGGCGCGCGTCTTTCTGTGAGTCACATTCAGGACATTCACAGGCAGCGCGAAAAATGTGTTCGTTTCAAATCGGTAAAATTAAATCTGTAAAATAGACGTAACGAGTGGCACATAACGTGAAGTAACATGGCATTTTATTTTGTTTGAAATTTAACTTGTCCGGTTCGGACAACTAATTTCTCTTCTACTTGTCCTACAAAAAATCCACTTGTCCCGGACAAGCGGACAAGCCTTAATGTTGAGCCCTGTATTATATATTATATTTAGGGATGCACGATATATCGCCCATATTATCGGTATCAGCCGATATGTGATAATTTGTAATGTTATCGTTATCGGCCCTACAAGCACATTTAGCCGATATCTAAAAGCCGATAAATACTGTATTATTTCCTTGAGCTGAGGCGCTTTAGATGTGCACTGTTCAACATGATGCTTTTAAATTGCTTGAAATACGATTGAAATCACTTTAAAAAAGGAAAATCCAGTTAAAGTGCAAAATGTGCAGCGCAAGTTTGTCATATCGGGTACACAACATTAAAATAAGAACATCATAATTGTGTTTGTATCTTGGCTTTTAATGAGGAAAATCAAAAATTGTCCAAAAATTTGGCTTTATTGGCCAAAATATCGGTTATCGGCTTTCAAATATAAAGAGTTATCGGTATCAGCCAAAATTGTCATATCGGTGCATCCCTAATTATATTATATTATATTATATTATATTATATTATATATATATTATATTATATTATATTATATTATATTATATTATATTATATTATATTATATTATATTACTTTGGTATTTGTTCTATCACTGTCCCTTCAAAGCATTTATTGCTGACTCGGCTGTCACTGTCCCTGTCCTTCACGACACATGCTGCTTTATTTCCAGCACTCAGTTCTGGTGCTCAGGATAAAAGTAATAAAATATATAATAATTATATTATATTTAGGGATGCACAATATATCTGGCCACATTATCAGTATCGGCCGATATATGATCATTTTAATGTTATCGTTATCGGCCCAACAAGAACATTTAGCCGATATCTAAAAGCCGATAAATAATGTATTATTTCCTTGAGCTGAGGCGCTTTAGATGTGCACTGTTCAAAATGATGCTTTTAAAATGCTTGAAATATGATTGAAATCACTTTAAAAAAGGAAAATCCAGTTTAAGTGCAAAATGTTCAGCGTAAGTCTGTCATAACGGCTACACAACATTAAAATAAGAACATCATAATTGTGTTTGTATCTTGGCTTTTAATGAGGAAAAGTCTAAAACGCTCTAAAATTTTGGGTTTATCGAGCCAAATATCGGTTATCGGCTTTCAAATATAAAGAATTATCGGTTCTCGGTAATTCTGAGGCCAAAATTGTCATATGCTATGCATCCCTAATTATATTATATTATATTATATTATATTATATTATATTATATTATATTATATTATATTATATTATATTATATTATATTATATTATATTATATTTATTATATTATATTATATGCTTTGGTATTTGTTTTATCACTGTCCCTTCAAAGCATTTTCTTGCTGACTCGGCTGTCACTGTCCCTGTTCTTCACGACACATGCTGCTTTATTTCCAGCACTCAGTTCTGGTGCTCAGGATAAAAATAATAAAATATAAAATAATTATATTATATTATATTTAGGGATGCACGATATATCGGCCAAATTATTGGTATCAGCCGATATATAGATAATTTTTAATGTTATCGTTCTCGGCCCAACAAGAACATTTAGCCTATATCTAAAAGCCGATAAATAATGTATTATTTCCTTGAGCTGAGGCGCTTTAGATGTGCACTGTTCAACATGATGCTTTTAAATTGCTTGAAATACGATTGAAATCACTTTAAAAAAGGAAAATCCAGTTAAAGTGCAAAATGTTCAGCGCAAGTCTGTCATATCGGCTACACAACATTAAAATAAGAACATCATAATTGTGTTTGTATCTTGGCTTTTAATGAGGAAAATCTAAAATTGTCCAGAAATGTGGCTTTATCGGCCAAAATATTGAGTTATCGGCTTTCAAATATAAAGAAGTTATCGGTATCAGCCAAAATTGTCATAATGGTGCATCCCTAATTATATTATATTATATTATATTATATTATATTATATTATATTATATTATATTATATTATATTATATTATATTATATTATATTATATTATATTATATTATATTACTTTGGTATTTGTTTTATCACTGTCCCTTTAAAGCATTTCTTGCTGACTCGGCTGTCACTGTCCCTGTCCTTCACGACACATGCTGCTTTATTTCCAGCACTCAGTTCTGGTGCTCAGGATAAAAATAATAAAATATATGCTTCAGGCACACACACGCACACACTGATAACATGAGTTTACAGCAGATGGAGCTGATGTGTACACACACGCACATCTGTTGCCGCCGCAGGTCTACAATAACATCTCATCTCAGTTCAGCTCATATAGAGCGTCTGTATAATCTGCCTCAAAAACGGACGCCGGACGCAGGATGACAATGCTTGAGATGTGGATCAGCGTGTGATTCACACACAGTCTGGAAATGCCACACGCCACGCCTGAATTATTAATCAAACCTACAAGTTTTTTGTTAACCCATTTTCTTTTCTAACTCTTTTTGTTCAGTTTCTTAGTCCTGTTTGATTTTAAAAAGAAGATTTTTTTGGCGTTTAGGTAAATCTCATAAAACATGTGATTTTATGGCCATTGATTGAATTATTGTAACTCTAAATGATTTATCTTTCATGTCACAATGAAGCAAATTTTACACAAATGTCATTACTGTAATGCAAAATAATAATAATAATAATATATATATATATATATATATATATATATATATATATATATATATATAAGGATAAGGATCATGTGACTGAAGTAATAATACTGAAAATTCAGCTTTAATCACAGGAATAAATTGTATTTTGAAGTGTATTAAAATAGAATTGTAATTTACAATATTACAGTTTTATCAAGTAAATGCAGGCTTAATGAGGAACAGACACTTCTTTCCAAAACATAAAAAATAGTAATGTGTTCAAACTTACTGTTTATTTTGAAGTATCATAGTAGCAATTGTTGTAAATTGTAAATGTTTTAAAAAAATAAAATAAAATAGATACCTCATTTATTACGGTAATGAGAATTTGGGTTGAAAATACACCTAAAAATAAGGGGGAAACTTTTTATCGTCTTTTTTTTCATGAGTATCAAAGCACATTTTACACAACTGTTATTACCGTAATGGAACAAAATCCCATCACTTTTGTGGAAAATAGAAATATATATAATAATGTCTGAACACATTTACGGTAATGAGGAATTTGGGGTGACATAATTACCAAAGGGTATTGTGTCAATGATTGAGCTTTTTAAATATGTTCTAAAATGTTTGTAATTCACGTGAGCAACATGAAAAGAGCAATAGGTCTGCGTGTATGACTGTACGAGGCGATGAGCGAGTGACCGCCCATCTCGTTAATACTAACATATGCTGGTTTGTCGTCCTAGCACATGGAGTCCTTCCTCCAGCAGATGGAGGTTTGTTCGAGAGCATTTGGTGTCCTCAATTACTAATTATCCTGACCTTTGAAAGGAAACAGTGAAGACAATTAGACAACTGTATGTGGCGAGAATCTCCACCATCTGGATTCTTCCGCTGAGATGTTTGTGTGGCATGTTCTGTGTATACCCAGAGGAAGGATAAATAAAAAATTAGATTTCTTTAACATCTCAAATGTTTTCTCCTAGACTAAATTGAGGTTACTTTAACAGGTTACTAAAATTATAGACCCCGATGGTCTCATATTAGTTTCCTCCTAAAGTTGCAGACAAGATCTCAACATCACACATAGGCTCAGATTTTTCTCAGCGAGAGGAGATCTCACATTTATCTCTTTTAAAGTTTAGAAGACACCTCAACAACGTTGTACTTGAAAGGTACTAAGTTAAAAACACGTGTGTAGATGTTACTGGAATTTTAGAAGAAACTTCTGAAATGCTGTTGATACTAAAATGAGAGATATATGAGAATCATAACTAAGTCTCCTGAGCTTAGGAAAAACAACCACTGAGCAATTAAAAAAAAAAAAAAATTCAAGCAACGTACACTATTAATTATGTTTTTAAACGCCTAAATTCCTTAGATTGACCATTTTTTTAATGAAGTTGAATAAACTGAATAGTTGAATGAATAAAATGTTTTCCTGGTCAAGATTTAATGTGTTTTAAATCTAAAATGTTTGTCCTGGTCAGCAAATGCAAATATAAAGCAAACAGAGACTTTGGTTCTCAGATTTTGTTTGTTTTGTTGAGACTCGTAATAATCTCGCAAGTCTAGTCAACAGTTTCAAACAGATTTGAAATGTCTCAAACTGTGCTCATATTCTCCTAGATACCACAATTTGCAAACTAAAGTCAGAAATGTCAACATTTTGCTTAAAAGAAGTGTGGAATATTATTTTCACGACAAGTACACATTACACATTTGTGATTACCGTAATTCAACCAAGTCTCTGAAAATAATAGATTTTGAAAAATATATTCACAAAAGAATATATTTTGGAAAATGTTCACCTGTTTTTGTCCCTATAATGAAAGTAAGGGGGGTTTAAAACTGCACAAAATGATCAAAACTAAATGAAACAACACACAGAACAAAACGAAATTCACAAAACAAACTCAGAAAACAAAACAACAAACAAAATGAAACAGACAAAACAACCTACAAAACAAAATTCACAAAACAAGACAATAAACTAAACTAAATTCACAAAACAAACTCAAAAAACAAAACAACAAACAAAATGAAACAGACAAAACAACATTCAAAACGAAATTCACAAAACAACACACAGAACAAAACGAAATTCACAAAACAAACTCAGAAAACAAAACAACAAACAAAATGAAACAGACAAAACAACTTACAAAACGAAATTCACAAAACAAAGCAAGACAATAAACTAAACGAAATTCACAAAACAAACTCAGAAAACAAAACAACAAACAAAATGAAACAGACAAAACATACAAAACGAAATTCACAAAACAACGAAATTCACAAAACAAAATGAAATTCACAAAACAAAACACACAAAACAAAATGAAATCCACAAAACAAAACAACAAACAAAATGAAACAGACAAAACAACATACAAAACAAAATTCACAAAACAAACAACACACAAAACAAAACGAAATTCACAAAACAAACTCCAGAAAACAAAACAACAAACAAAATGAAACAAACAAAACAACATACAAAACGAAATTCACAAAACAAACACAAATCAAAACAAAATTCACAAAACAAAAAAGGAAATTTTTCCGAATACCTTTTTTTGTGTTCCACAGAATAAAGTAATGCCGTTTTATAATGATGAGGATGATGAAATGGATTATTTTTGATGATTTTTGGGGGTGAACTGAGTCAGGATAGTTCATATCCAACTGTCCCTGCATCCACTAGACTCCTGACACTAGTATTAGGCAAACATGAGCAAACTGAAAAGAACAACTCCTCTCTTCAGAGGAACTTGAGCTTTGACACGTCTAGTTGAGGAATCAGGAACTTCCATAGATTGATTCTGCCTCAGGCAATATAAGCACATCAAGTAAAGACTGTGACATGGTCTGTATCCAGCAGGGCCACTGAATCAAATTCTGCTGGGTCATATTCCCCGAGACGCTCATGGCTGAGCGTCCACTGGCTCTCTTCATGGAAGCTTGTAGTCGCAGAAGCAGAGATGTAATCTTCTTCCCTTTTGTTTCGCAGGGAATCTTCCCAGCCGGATTGATCCACTTGAAGAAGGCTATCGTTGCTAACAGAGGGTAAGTGTCCTTATACTGAATTATGTCAAGCTGTTCCCTCAATAGAGAACAAATGGGTTGGAGGAGGAAATGTGACACAGAGAGACAGACAGATGTTAGAGAAACGTTTTATTTATTCATTTATCTCAATCCTGTTATTCCGTTTCCGAGTTTTATCACGTCTGAAATGCTGAGATTTCATCTTTTGGAAGCTCTTGTACTCTTATTTCTCTCTGTTAAATATTTGATACAAATATTGAGCTCTTGGTGGTTCAAACACTTCATTTATTGTATGGCATTTTGTGGAATATAATTGATTCATAATTGAAAGAGGTTTATATAATCTTCCCTTGTGGAAAATAAGTGCACTTAATTGTATTGCTTGTGCACTTCAAAAGGATTTTTTTTTAAACAGACAATGTTAATTAATTAAAAGGCCTTGTTACAGTACATCACTGAACATTGTTTACTTATCGTACTGAGAGATTTCACGTTCATTTGTCAGAAAAGTACTTTAAACAGCTCCAGGGCTTTCGGAAAACTGCAGATTATACATTTTTGTATTCCACGGACCACGGACAGTCAGATCGGAAGAGGGTTATTAACAAAACAGTTATTGCAAGGGTATGTTTATCACTGAAAATTTTTCCAAACTATAGTCTATAAAAGTATAAGTATAATTTTTTACTTTTATTTTGATGTGTCGACTAACACTTAGTCATGTTAAGTACCTTTTTATCTGTTTTTTATGTGATATTACATTTAAAGTTAAAATGTTTTAAATTGCAATATTAATTATAAATGCATAATAATAATAATAATAATAATAATAATAATAATATGTAATTTAATTTATAATATAAAATATATAATACACTGTAAAAAATATTTTCAAGATTTGTTATCACAACATTTTTTCTTTTGTCAAATCAACTTATTATTTTGAGTTTCTGATGATTAAATTAATCTCTCTCATTGTATTAACTCACTTTTTCCAGTTCAATATGAACATAAAAAAATAAGGCAATCAGGTTACTTACTTTTTAAGTATTACAGTATTTTATATACATGACATAGACGTTTCAATAGAAATAAAAACATTTAAACACATTTTAGTTTAATGTTTACAGTATTTTTTTTTTAAATGTCACTATTTGTTTAATTAAAAACTAACTTCAATATAATGTTTGGAAAGTGCTAAAATGTAATGTTCCCTAAACAATCGAATAACCAATAATATACCTTTTACAACATTTAAACACTTGATGTTTGGAAAGTGCTTTCATAACCCAATATGAACATTATCAAAACCTTTTCAGAACATATTTTTGACAAGAAAACTTCCAGAGTTCGAGAGAGGTTAGGATAAGACGTAGCCTATGTGTGCAGTGTAAGAAGAGAGAGAATGGGAAACAGTGAGCAAAAAAAGGAAAGAAGAAGAAAGAAACTCTGGGCTGCCTCTCCCTGTGGGAACTCACTTCTGAAAACCCTTGGGGAAACTGCACATCAGGGGCTGTCAGTCGAACAGCTTCTCCTGTTTGTTTTAGCTTTTGATACTTCCCAACTTTATGCATGTGTAGAACTTCACAGTCTTCCCACAACACACGTGCACACACACACGTCTTTATTGTGTTCAGGCAGAAGGGTAGAGCAGATCCCAGGGGTCGTGTTCAACAGTTAAATCTATCAATCTATCATCTCTATCATTTTTAGTACAAAATTTAGGGCTGTCAAAATTTGATTAATTTCCATACAAATAATTCCTTTACAGTAATTGTTTTGTCCATGTAAATAACACTGTTATTACAGATTATATACAGATTACACATACAGTACCTCTAAATATGATAAAAGATATTATTATTACGTAATGCTTTTTAAACTAATTAAGCTTTGATATGAATAAACAGTAAAACACAGTTTAAATAACATTTTAATATAATTTAAATTCTTTTTTTATTTCGTACTTTAGTATCATATTTTATACAAATGTATTTTTAAATATTAAATAAATATTATTATATAATATATTATAAAAGTATAAATATAGTGTGTTTATTAAACAAGCCATTTAGCCAATTATTAGTATAATGATATTGATGATAAACATTATTTATGACTGTTTAATCAGCTCATAACAATTAATTACCCTGTCGTTCAAAGGTTTGGGGTCAGTATAAGAATACAGTAAAAACAGTAATTTACTATATCATTACTATTTCAAATAATTGTTTGTAATGTAGTACCGGTAATGTAATTTATTCCTGTGATCAAAGCTTAAGTCTTAAGTGTCACATAATTCTGCAGAAATCCCTCTAATATTATGATTTGATGCTCAAGAAACATTTATTATTATTAGCAATGTTATAATATAGGCACGCTGACCCTAGGTAACATTTTAAGGTTTTAATGGTATTTTACCCTACATTTGGGTGTTAGGTGCTCCACCATGATATATATATGGTATGTATCGTAAATGGTTATTGATATTTATTTATTTATTTATTTATAATATAAATATTTTTATTTTTTTTTACTCTTAAAATTCACCACCTGAAGTTTGGGAACCACTGCTTTAAAAACATATGACGATACGTTTTTAGTTGTAAGCTTCAATTACAAATTGGGGTGGCATGTCCCGGGATTCGAATTATAGTCGTCTCATTAAAATTCAGAAAAAAAGGAGGATAATGACTCTGTAAAAGCTGTTACTTTGGACACATGTGATGATAAAGCAGAACGAAGAGATCAATCTATTTCCACTCGAGTGTCAGAGAAGGACAAAGGAAGGACAGTGGAAGTAAAACAGTATGGAAAGATGAATGGACAGGAAGAGCTAAATAGACAGCAGGAATATGAGAGGACAATCACATTAAATTGATCTGTGATGATGTACTTCTGCACACACTGTTATTTAAAGACCCCATGAGATACTTTAACGAACACAAGGGTTTTTTTTTATTCCAGATTTATCGTAAACATAATGTTAGCGCAAGATACTAAAGAGCTTGTCCTTGATTAATAAATTAGTTGTAAATGTAAATAAATAAACTGCTTTAGGCCCTGTTTACAAGAGAACGCTCGCGGGTGAAAATCATAAAATTATTTTATCGGATGTGCCTTTCGTTTACACGGCGACGGCATTTTTGAGGCTTAAAAACGCAAAAAAGTGAAATCACGCTCCAGAGTGGAAATCTTAAAAACTTTCCACCGCCGCGTTCCCATGTAAACGGTAAAAAGACAAAAGTCTGCTTGAAAGTGAAGGTTGTACGCAGGCGCGTGGACTTGGTGTTGTTGTAATATGCACTCCTAGCCACCTGGAGTGTATACTACATTGAATTTCACAGACTTTGCACGCGGATTTCCCACACAAAACGCTTGTCTAAACAGAATAAAAAGTGATGACACAACGCCACTTTTGCGATTTCTCTGTAGAATCGTTTCCATGTAAACATAGCCTCAGGGATTCATGAAGGGCTCTCACAAGACACTCGACACCAACCCTGAGGGGAATTTTGTCGAGGCATGATAATGTCTCGCCAATATATCTCCATGGGTCCTGTGCACTGTAGAAATAGGGTACAGGCTGCTTCCGGGTCCGCCCACCCAGCCCGTTCTCATCCTTTAGCATTGCATAGAACGCTATATGACAAACCGGCGCTATGCTACGCACATGGCACCCTTTATCGTTAATATAACACGCAAACCCAAGGCATCAGAAATCCTTTAGCGTGATATGAGACTACCCTACCCACATCTAAACCTACCCATCACAGCGCGTGTTATATTAACGATAACGGGTGCCATGTGCGTTGTATAGCGCCGTTTTGTCATATAGCGTTCTATATGACGCTAAAGGATGAGAATGCGTTGGCCAACCAAAGTTCAACGGGGTGGTCTGGACTGCAGTAGACCCATAGGGGTCGGGTGTTTGGAACAGGAAGTTAACTCCCTGCTGGTAAAGGAGGCCATAGAACATGTTCCTCCGCTAGACAGGGAGTCTGGGTTCTACAGCCGGTACCTCATAGTTGCAAAGAAGGATGGAGGGTTGCGTCCAATATAAGATCTACAGTAAGACATTTTAAACGGTCTCTGAGGAGATTCAGGTTCAAGATGCTCACTATTTCTATTATTGTAAGCCAAACCAGATCCGAAGTAATGGCTTGTCACGATAGATCTAAAATACGCATTCTTTCACATCTCCATCCTTCCATCTCACAGGAAGTTTGCTTTAGGGGCGAAGCGTACCAATATCAGGTTCTTCCATTCGGCCAAGCACTCTCCCCTTGCACTTTCACCAAGTGCATGGATGCAGCCCTGGCCCCGCTGAGGCTTCAGGGCATCCGTGCTAAACCAGTGGTTCTCATCTCCAGACCTCGGGACCCACTGTTCTGCAAATGTTGTATGTCTTTCTTATTTGACACACTCAGTTCAGTTCATAGAGTCTATCCTAACGAGCTGAGGATCTGAATCAGGTGTGTTAAATGAGGGAGACATACACAAAATGCAGAGCAGTGGGTCCCGAGGACTGGAGTTGAGAACCACTGTTCCACAAACTACATTGACGACTGGCTTATTTTGGCTCAGTCTCTGGAACTGGCATTTCGGCATTGAGATGTTGTCCCTGGCTACATTCAAGCTTGGGGTTGAGACTAGACACGAGAAAGAGCGTGTTGACAGCCACCCAGCGGACTACGTTCCTGGGTGGGTGGGACACGACTATGATGCGGGCACGGATGTCTCCTGCACACATCAAGTCCATCCTGGTCATGGTGAGGAGGATAAAGCTAGGCTGCGCCATCACTGTATAACAGTTTCAGAGACTGTTGGGGCTCATAGCAGCTGTGTCCAACGTGATACCTTTTGGCCTGCTGCACATGAGGGTCCTACAGCGTTGGTTGAAGATCAAGGGGTTTTCCCCGAAGTGGAAATCTGTTCCGTATGATCAGAGTTATGCGCAGATGCCTTCGTTCCCTGTCCACTATAGCCCCCCCCCCAAAGTTCCTGTCCTGAGGCCCAGTGTGGGAAGTGCCATGTCGCTGGAAAACCATTTTGAATGACGCATCCCTCAATAGCTGGGGTGCGGTCATAGGCCATCCATCTAGACAGTCTGGAAATGCTGGCGGTCTTCAGGGCTCAGAGGAGCTTCCTCCCAGACATCAGGGGTCACCACGTTCAGATACAGTCAGACAATGTCTCCTACTTGATTCATCAGGGGGGCCCTCTATCCAGATTGTCGCATCAGATCCTTCTGTGGACTCAGGGGAAACTGTTATCTCTCAGAGCAATGCACATCCCAGGGTACCAGAATCAAAGAGCAGACATCATGTTGAGACAGGGGCTAAGGCCCGGGGGAATGGAGACTTCACACCGAGGTGGTGAAGTCGATATGCGAGAGGTTCGGCCTAGTGGAAGTGGATTTGTTCGCGTCTCAAGGAACATCGCGTCCGCTGTGGTTTTCTCTCACCCATCCAGCAATTGAATGCCATGGTACAGACGTGGCCGAGGCTACACCTGTACACTTTTCTCCCGATCACTAGGCTCCTTGGAGTTCTGGAGAGGGTCCATCGAGATGGGATCAGCCTACTTCTCAGTAGCCTTGTACTCGCTGTCCCGTGTATGGTTTTCAGACATCATAGCACTTCCTGGCAGGCCAGCCTTGGCAGATCCCTCTGAGGAGGAACCTGCTTCAGCAGGCCGGGGGCTTAATATTCACCCTCAACCAGACCTGTGGAAACTTTGGGCTTGACCCCTTAGGGGCTCAGATACTCTAGAGGCTTGCCTGTTGGCTGGAGTGGTTGAGAACATAATCAGTTCCAGAGCTCCTTCCACAATGAGACATCACGGCCTAAAGTGGAATGTGTTTGCTCTTGGTGTAGAGAGCGTGAGGTGGACCCAGTTAACTGCCCGGTTGGCTTCAGTGCTTCGAGGTCCTCCAAGATCACTTCTTGGAGCTAAGAGGATGAGACCTGTGGCTCATACCAGAGTCCCACGTGGGACCTGGCTGTGGTTCTGGAAGGGCTGGTCAAGGGCCCCTTCGAACCTCTGGAGTTGGCTGAGGCCATTAACCTTTCCCACAAGGTAGCTTTTTGATTAGCCATTACTTCTCTGAGGAGAGTGAGGAGATCTTCAGGTGCTCTCTATATCTAAATGGGTGTCATGGAGTTTGCTCAAGGCGACATTACTATCTTGCATCCCGGGCCAGGCTATGTGCCTAAAGTGCCATCCAGTATGGCAAGGCCTTGGTTCTGCAGGCTTTTCATCCTCCACCTCACATGATGGTGGATAAGAAAGGCTTCATTTGCTCTGCCCTTTGACTTATGTCCAGAGGTCTTCTTCATTGCAGAAGTCAGACCAGTTGCTGCTGTATTTCGGGTAGCCCCAGAAGGGGCTTCCCGCATGCCCAAACAGACCATCATTAACTGGATGGTTCAGGCATCAGAATGCACTGCTTTTCCTTCACATTTGGCCATGAGGGCTCATTCAACCAGAGGCATGGGGTCCTCTAGAGCCCGTCCTTTCAGCGACCTAGTTCCAAGAAGTGTGCGATGTAGCAGGATGGTCCACCCCTCATACTTTACACAGATTTTGGACATTCCTTCTACGCGAAGCACTCTAGTGCTCTTCGTCCTAAGTGTGCCTGTACGCAGCTTCACATTGGGACAGGCAGGGCTCATTGTGGAATAGTGGATAGCTGTTACCAAGTGTCGTCATCAACACCGTTCGAGTTTCTTCGAAAGGGAACATCTTAGGTTACAGCTGCGTCCCTTCACCACGTCTCCTCCGGCCTGGAAGCGACTTGCTCCATCGCAAAAGGCGTCCCTTTGTAGCTTCTGTGTGTGCCGTCACATGTTACGCCATGATGCAATGCCAATCAAGATTGGTATATTTTCTTTCATGCTTCAGACGTGCTCCACTGGGGTAATTTCCCAGAGTGTCATCATTGACACAGTATCTCATTCCCTTCTCAGGGAACAGGGGTTACAGCCGTAACCTGAGTCTTTTTATATGTAAATAAAACATAAACAAACAAACAAATATTATTTGTTTATTTTCTTCATTAGTTTTATTGGTAAAATAAAACAAATAAATAGTATTTACAGCTATTTTTTGTTTTGTTTTAATATTGTAACTATTCATTACTACTAACTTTTTTTTACACACTAAACTCTGGTCAATGTTTGTGTTTTCTGCAAACTGCATTCTGCATTACTGTAAAATAAAAGAAAGTTAAATATTAAACATAACATTTTTTAAATCTTAGGTGAGTATGGGCAAAACAAACAAGATACAGTACCTTCAATGACCTGTAGATGGCAAAATCACTTTTATTAATAAATAGCAGCAGAAAAAGTTAGGAGCCATGCAAAATGTAACGAGTAATTCCATTATCTCATCACACACATTACATATACACTTGTTAACCTCTGGTGAATGCCTCTGTTTGTGTGCAGGCAGTATGAGACCGTGGTCCCCCTGGAGGACCCCATCATTACAGAGGTCACCTCTACACTGCAGGAGTGGTCTGTCCTGTGGAAACAGCTGTATGTGGTAAGTCCCAACCATCAAAGAACACACAGTACTGGAGACATGGATTACAGTATTTGCAATGCTGCTCCGTGTAGTTTGAGTGTGGTTTACACAATATTGGGATTGTAGTGTTTAGAGACATGTTTTATAGTCTGTTTTCCTTCCAATAAGCAAAAAGAGATGCTTTTGTGAATTTTGTTTTCTTGGATTAATTGATGAATATCAAAGGGCACTTTTAAGTGCCCTAAGCAATGATTTGAGTAATTCTCAGGCAGGAGAGGCTTTGAATGTGCTGCTCTCCTCACACACACACAGACAGAGAAAGACTATGAGATCTGACAGAGACCCTTTATGTAAGCCTGTACTGAGGATTACCAGAGCATTAGTGTACAACATGACAATGGGACTCTCTCTCTCTCTCTCTGTTTTGGGATGTCAGACATGACGTAACCACAGAGATTTAAGCAGCGTTGATTCAGTGTCATTTGTCATTGCTTACTGCCATTTTGACTGCTCAGCACAAAAAGGATGACACAGCATTTTTGCACACGTTCATAATAGTTATTATTCTTGTTGTTGGTTACCCCTCTACCGTTTTTGCCGTTTACCAGCACTCATCACAGCAGAGAAAATAGCTTATTTTTGCATTTAACTCTGAGACCTATTTTTAAACTGCAACATGGTTCCTCAAAACACCTTTTTGTACTCAATCATTTCCCCAATTGAAAGACATGAAAGCTTGTAATGCGGCTTTCCAGGATTCTGACAGCCTCGTAATGCGGATCAGAAAATAAACGCTCATTTGGTGGCCAGCTGAATCAAGGATGACTAATTCACACTGATTTGGATTGCGTAAACGAGGGTTGTGGTTCTGCAGATACGCTCAGATTCATGTTTAGAAACGTGCAGGACAACACACTGACTGACAGTCACGTGAAAACAGTCGCTGTAATGGCTTGTAACAGCAACTGTCTCAATTAAGATCTCAGTGTAGTTGGGACTCTGACCAGACGCCAGCACTCTAATCAGAGGCCAGCGCAGGCCATAAATGTGTTTGACTAATTAATCAACAGTGTTTTCTGCATTTGCTGTTTGCGGTTTGGCTGTTTCTGCTCTGGCAGATTCAAGTTGTCATCTTCATTTGTGATTATGATGTTATTAGCAGTATGTTAATATTCACTGTTAGTTTTGGCTGGATTTGAACTTACAATCAATCCGTCTGTCTATCTGTCTGTCTATCTGTCTGTCTGTCTGTCTGTCTGTCCGTCTGTCTGTCCGTCTGCCTATCCGTCTGTCTATCCGTCTATGCGACTATCTATCTATCCATCCATCCATACATCTCTCGATCCATCTGCCCATCCAGCTGTCTGTCTGTCTGTCTGTCTGTCTGTCTATCCGTCTGTCAATCCATCTATCCTTCTGTCTATCTATCCGTCTATTCGTTTGTCTATATCTATCTCGTCTGTCTAACCATCTGTCTAACCGTCTGTCTGTCTATCTATTTATCTGTCTGTCTATATGTCTATCCATCCATCTGTCTATCTATCCGTCTGTCAGATCTATCCGTCTGTCAATCTATCTATCCATTCATCTGTCTGTTTTTGTCTGTTCTGTCTGTCTATCTCGTCTATCCGTCTGTCTATCCGTCTGTCTATCCGTCTGTCTATCCGTCTGTCTATCCGTCTGTCTATCCGTCTTGTCTATCCGTCTGTCAATCTGTCTGTCAATCTATCCGTCCATCCATCTGTCTAACGTCTATCTATTCGTCTGTCTAACCGCCTGTCTATCTGTCCGTCCGTCCGTCTGTCTGTCTGTCTGTCTGTCTGTCTGTCTGTCTATCTGTCTATCTGTCTATCTGTCTATCTGCCTATCTTTCTGTCTACTCTGTCTCATCAACGTTCTATCCAGCTCCATCCATGCATCTATCCGTCCATCTGTCCATCCGTCCATCTGTCTGTCTGTCTGTCTGTCTGTCTGTCTGTCTGTCTATCTGTCTGTCTGTCTGTCTGTCTGTCTGTCTGTCTGTCTATCTGTCATCCATCTGTCCTAGTCTGTCTATCTATCCGTCTATTCGTTGTCTTGTATTCCATACATCTAACCATCTTCTATCTCTGTCTGTCTCTATCTCTATCTGTCTGTCTGTCTGTCTCGTCTGATCTGTCTTGTCTGTCTGTCTATCTATCTGTCCATCCATCTGCCTGTATGTCTGTCTGTCTGTGTCTATCTGTCTATTCTATCCGTCTGTCTATCCGTCTGTCTATCCGTATCTATCTATCTGTCAATCTATCTCGTCAATCTATCTGTCTGTCTATCTATCTATCCATCCGTCTGTCTAGGCGTCTCATTTCTCCGTCTAACCGTCTGTCTGTCTGTCTGTCTGTCTGTCTGTCTGTCTGTCTGTCTGTCTTGTCTGTCTGTCTGTCTGTCTGTCTGTCTGTCTGTCTGTCTGTCTGTCTGTCTGTCTGTGTCTGTCTGTCTGTCTGTCTGTCCTTCCTGTCTTCTGTCTGTCTATTTGCTCGCTAGCGACTCTGATCCATCCATCCATACGTCCATCCATCCATCTGTCCATCCATCTGTCTGTCCGTCTGTCCCTCTGTCTGTCTGTCTGTCTGTCTGCATGTATCCACTGCCTATATATCCGTCTCGTCCATCTGTCCATGTACATCCGCCCCATCTATCTATCTGCGTCTGTCCGTCTGTCCGCTCTGTCCGTCAGTACGTCGTCCGTCCGTCCGTCCGTCCATCCGCCCGTCCACGCATCCGCCCATCCGTCCGTCCATCCATCATCTGTTTCAGGTCTTATATTTCTCAGTTGTGTTCAGTATTTGTGAAACTGATGGATCATGCTGAGTTTGCCTTTATATTGACTGACAGGTTTCCCTATGGGCAACCACTTTTAAACACACCCTTGGCATACGGACACAAATCTGTGGGATTGTGATGAGGTTCCTTACTTTATGGTGCAGAGTGACCGTGAAGTTTCTGTGTAAATCCTCAAAGCGCCAGTTTCCTCTCAAGCCTGTCACAGAACATACCGTACGAGTGACCTGAGCCAAATATGTGCATATTTTATGTGTTTTAAGGCTTAGTCATGCATATATGTGAGGCTCTGAGCTCAAATGACCAACTGCGATTATAAGTGTACCAACTTTTATGACATTACTATCCTCAGATTATGGGGAAGTGTTTCAGTTTCTCAGAAGTTTCGTGAAATGGGCTGTACTGTACATCAATCATTAAAATATCCAAACTTTCCAGAAATATTTGGTCAGCTACAGTCAAATCTATCTGTCTGTTATATATAACACACAGTAGTGTCTGCATTTAATTCATTATTCTCTACTAATATGAGTCTGATTTAACAATCGAGCATCGCTGCTGTTCTCATAAACTCTGAAAGATCATTTCAGAATGGTTCTCCAATGCATCATGCTTTAAAGCGCTGTTCTCTCGCAGTCGCTCAAGCGTTCGGTCAGCCTGTCATCTTTACGGTAAAGGATCTTTACTCATGCAGAAGGATGCAGCTGTCAGTGTGGTTCTACTTCCATGTGTCATTAACCCAACTGTACTAGCAGATCATCCCACTGCAAAAAAAGGAAAAAATCAGAAAGGAGGAATCTTATTTGTTTGTTTAGTGAAAGGTAAAACTTCCGAAATCTCTGTATAAACAAAGAGTGATGTAGCGATCACTTCAAGCGCATGCGCAGACCGAAGGCGCCCGTGCCATCAGATCATTGTGTCATGGCTATGATTACGAGAGGTAAAAACTATATAAATACTGTTCGTTTTCTCACAAAAACCACTCGTTTTCATATCTAGGCCATCAATGTGTACTTACATTTCAGAGTCATTAAATCATGTTTAATTTTGACTTCTCTGTGCATGCTTTTTGCTGGACCCCCTTAGCCTCCAGTGTATGACTGATAGACAACAATGGTTTGACTGAAAAATGTCAAAATTGAAAATACTGTGGAAACAAAGACACCTACATCTTCGGATGCCCTTGAGGTAGGCTAAAACATATCGAACATTAATTTCAAAGTGAACTATCCCTTTAAGTTGATTGATATCCTCTCAGACAGAGGGAGCGGTAACTTCTATTTGTCTTTTTTCACTATTTTTATCTTTAAGATTAAGACCCTGAACATTAAAAACAAATAATTGCAAGTAAATGATTTTCTTGAGATTTCGAGGTGAACTGTTCCTTTAAGGTGTGCGCTCACTTTAAGCTCATGGATATGCTTGTGTTGCCTGTGACCATATATGTTCAGTGAAGAATTAAACCCCCTTTCTCACACAGCATGTTGATCCCGGGAAATCGCCAGAACGCCTTTTGTGTAAGCGCGAACACGAATTTCTGCCGGCCATCGACGCGGGTTGGGGAGCTTCAGTAACATCCCCGGAACTCCTTGCCGGAATCAGTCCCGGAATGAGCTGTGTGGAGAACAAAACACAGGACCAATGCTGTAAGGGGTGTGTCAAAGTGATGGCGCTCGTGCCATCAAGCGCGACTCTGTTGCTCTTAGAAGAAAGTTTGTGTTCGTCATACTGACAAAGAAAGGACGAACAAATGCTGGAACAAAGCGGGCGCCAGGAGCTCCTCTATCCGCGCTGAAGCTGGAGTCGTTCACCAGCTTTCTGGAGAACGAGTATTGCACGTGTATCCACTATGTTCATGC
>JAQIUQ010007694.1:0-27934 GCA_030378365.1 Hybognathus amarus | reverse complement strand
AACTTCAGAAAATTTTTATGAAACATAAGACTGCAAATCGACTCATCGTTCATGTGGGGAAAAATGATATTCATAAAGAGCAGTCAGAACTCCTTAAGAAGGATTTCAATGAACTTTTTGAATCACTTAAAAGACTGAAAGTTGAAACATTCATCAGTGGACCACTCCCAGCAAGAGGAACAAACAGGTTTTCACGGTTGCTTGGGCTCAACACATGGCTGCAAAAAAACTGCAATATAAAAGGAGTGAACTTTATTGACAACTTTAATCTTTTCTGGAGTCAGAGGCAACTGTTTCAACGGGATGGCAACCACCCAAACAAACTTGGTTCAAGAGTGCTTCTCCCTCCATCATCCTTCTGCAGTGTGTGCCAATCCATTCAACCTGAATGGCACACATACACCTGGACACAGTATGAATGACCACAGGACTTCACTTCAGCACCTGAATGGACATATTGTTGACACATCACACAAGGACAATGATAACACCACTCAGCCACAACAACCTCTGCTCACGGATACAATCTCAGCAGAGCCCTGCCCACAGAGCTCACCACAGTCAGACTGTGACATATCAGAACTGCTCCAAGATTCAGCACCCAAGGACGACTTTCTGGAAAACAGCCAGGGACACCAGGACAGCATTGTACAGCCTCCAATAACACCAGAGCAACAGCCCATTTCACCTGACACGTTATCACTCTCTCCAGCATCTCCACTTCTGTGCTTCTCAGAGAAAATGGAACAACTGGTGTCTGCTGGAACCAAACTATCCCACTCTTTTGCTGCAAGCCCCCAGTTACCAACCAAAAAACGGCAGGCCCCACAACCACCAAAGCCTGCGGGCCCAGCTCGCCCTCCTCCTCCCTCCTCCGAAGAGCTCTTCGGCCTCTGCCACAGCGCCAGGGCCCACACCCTCCTCCATCGGCTCGAGGTGAACCAAAAACAACTGATACCAGCTCTAAGTGATATACTTCGGTTCCTCGCTATGAAAACAATAACTTTATCAAATGTTTACAAAACAAGCGGGAACCCAGTGTGCCTGAATCTTTCTCTATTGCTGTTCATTTACATGATAGAATAATCTAAGGCCTTCAACAGCCGTACAGCAAACCCATCTAATCTGGTGCCTATTCCACGCCAAACTAAGACTGCTGTGGGGACAAAAAGTAAGACTATTAAATTAGCACTCTTAAACATCCGCTCCATTAAAAATAAATCACTTCTAGTCAATGACTTAATAACCACATACAACATGGACTTCATGTTTCTAACTGAAACTTGGCTAGAAGACAGCTGTAGTACAACGGTCCTGAACGAAACATCCCCTCCTAACTTTACTTATATGAGTGTCTGCAGAGCGGGTAAGAGAGGCGGGGGCTTAGCTGTTCTTTTCAAAGATGTTTATCAATGTAAGCAAATATCATTTGGGAATTACCCCTCTTTCGAATATCTGGGTATTGTGTTAAAAGGTGCTCCTCGTATTTTACTTATCATTGTTTACAGGCCTCCAAAATACTCTCCAGCCTTTGCTGAGGACTTTACAGAATTGTTATCAACAATTGCCTCTGAGTTTGACTGCTTTGCCATTGCTGGAGATTTTAACATTCACATAGATAATGCAGAAAACAATATGGCAAAAGAAATCAAAACTGTTTTAAAAACTTTTGATCTGACACAGCATGTACATGGTCCCACAAACAATCGTGGACACACTCTAGATTTACTAATCAGTACGGGTTTAAACATCTCATTGATCGTTATTAAGGATGTAGCAATGTCTGATCATTTCTGTATTTTCTTTGATATATTGATCTCTCCTGCCATTCAAGCTAGAGCTGTGTCTGTCAAGAAGAGATGCTTAAATGAAAGCACTGGTGTGCTATTTATGAAGGCTATATCTTTAAAACCAAGCATATCTGCCGACTCTGTTGATTTTCTCCTTGATTCTTTTAACTCAAAAGTTAAGAGTGTAATTGATGATATTGCTCCTGTGAAAGTCAGGAAGAATAATGGTAGACAAAAAGCACCTTGGAGAAACTCAACAGCAGTGCAAAATATGAAAAGACAATGCAGAAGAGCAGAACGCATGTGGCGGAAGACAAAACTTGTAGTCCATTATAACATCTACAAAGACAGCATCCATGCTTTCAATAGGGAACTAGGCAAAGCTAGACAGACTTTCTTCTCAAATATTATAAACAGCAATATAAACAACACACGCACTCTTTTTGCTACTGTAGAGAGACTGACAACCCCCCAAGCAAGATTCCCATAGAAATGCTCTCAGAAAGGAAATGCAGTGAGTTTGCTTCTTTCTTCTCTGAGAAAATCAATAATATCAGAAAGGTGATCAGCACATCCTTGAGTTGCTCTGGGGTCAGGCAGATCAGACCACAACCTGAGAAAGTAGTTACTATGTCTGATTTCGAAGAAATTGATGGAACAATTTTGGTCGAAACTGTACAGCACCTTAAAACATCAACCTGCGCCCTTGACACACTTCCCACATCTTTTTTCAAAAATGTGTTACACAGCTTAGAAGCAGATCTCCTAGAAGTGGTAAATGCCTCACTTCGCTCTGGGAGTTTTCCGAACTCCCTGAAAACTGCAGTTGTCAAGCCTCTCCTGAAAAAGAGCAATCTGGATAAGACCATCTTAAGTAATTATAGACCGATCTCAAATCTTCCTTTCATAGGCAAGATCATTGAAAAGGTTGTCTTCAATCAGCTGAACAAATTCTTAAGCTCAAATGGATACTTTGACAATTTTCAATCTGGTTTCCGATCGCATCACAGCACAGAGACAGCGCTCATAAAGATAATAAACGATATTCGCTTAAATACTGACACAGGCAAATTATCCGTGTTGGTACTACTCGACCTCAGTGCTGCATTTGACACTGTTGATCACAACATACTTCTTGACAGGCTGGAAAACTGGGTGGGGCTTTCTGGGATAGTCCTAAAATGGTTCAGGTCATACTTAGAAGGGAGAGGTTATTTTGTGAGTATAGGAGAACATAAGTCTGAGTGGACATCCATGACATGCGGAGTCCCTCAGGGCTCGATTCTTGCGCCACTCCTATTCAACCTGTATATGCTCCCAATGAGCCAAATAATGAGAAAGAACCAAATCGCTTACCACAGCTATGCA
Organism: Hybognathus amarus; assembly: GCA_030378365.1. Classification (NCBI taxonomy): domain Eukaryota; kingdom Metazoa; phylum Chordata; class Actinopteri; order Cypriniformes; family Leuciscidae; genus Hybognathus; species Hybognathus amarus. Next base: position 24,776 of record JAQIUQ010007694.1, on the reverse strand, counting down.
GACGACACACAGCTCTACTTAGCCCTATCGCCTAACGACTACAGCCCCATTGACTCCCTGTGCCAATGCATTGATGAAGTAAATGGTTGGATGTGTCAAAACTTTCTGCAGTTAAACAAAGACAAAACTGAAGTCATTGTGTTTGGAAACAAAGATGAAGTTCTCAAGGTGAATGCATACCTTGACGCTAGGGGTCTAACAACTACAAATCAAGTCAGGAATCTTGGTGTGTCTCTAGAGTCAGACCTTAGTTTCAATAGTCATGTCAAAGCAATAACTAAATCAGCATACTATCATCTGAAAAATATTTCAAGAATTAGATGCTTTGTTTCCAGTCAAGACTTAGAGAAACTTGTGCATGCTTTCATCACCAGCAGGGTGGATTACTGTAATGGCCTCCTCACTGGCCTTCCTAAAAAGACCATAAGACAATTGCAGCTCCTACAGAATGCTGCTGCCAGGATTCTGAGCAGGACCAGAAAATATGAACACATCACACCAGTCCTCAGGTCTTTACACTGGCTGCCAGTTACATTTAGGATTGATTTTAAAGTATTATTACTGGTATATAAATGATTTAATGGGTTAGGACCTCAACATATTGCAGATATGCTCACTGAATATAAACCCAACAGATCACTCAGATCATTAGGATCACATCAGCTAGAAATACCAAGGGTTCACTCAAAGCATGGAGAGTCTGCTTTTAGCCATTATGCCAGCCGCAGCTGGAACCAGCTTCCAGAAGAGATCAGGTGTGCTCCTACACTAGTCACATTTAAATCCAGACTCAAAACACATCTGTTTAGCTGTGCATTTACTGAATGAGCACTGTGCCACTGTTCGTCCGACTGTTACTGTACTTCATTTTATTCCAAACTGTTTTAATTTACTGTATTTTATTTTTATCATTATTTTTATTTTTTATTCTAAACTGTTTTAATTATTCTAATTTCTTTTGATTATTTTAATTTCTTCTATGTAAAGCACTTTGAATTGCCATTGTGTATGAAATGTGCTATATAAATAAACTTGCCTTGCCTTGCCTAAAGGGTCAAAACACAAAAGTCTGCTTGACAATGAAGGTTGTACGCAGGCGCGCAGACTTGATGTTGTTGTGTGGCACCCTGCCGCCTTGAGTGCATACTACATTAAATTTCACACACCTTTGCGTCACCATATGCACGCAGATTTCCCACCCAAAACGCTCGTCTAAATGCAGAATGAAAAGTGATAACACAACGCCACTTTTGCATTTTCTCCTCAGAATCGTTTCCGTGTAAACATAGCCCAAGTTTACTACTTTTTTTGTCATTTTCTTTAGTAGAAATGATGGCCGAAATGTGTGTGAGAAGGCAGAATAGCGACACACCCATTTCAACTCCAAGTTATCCTTCCCGTCCAGATCCAATGCTACCACATCTTTAAATTACTCTTAGTATTATTAAAAGATAACAGTATTAAATTCATAGACCTACACCAGAAAACTAGTTGAGGATAAATTCTTTAAAAATGGGGAATTCCAGCGTTATGGACGTGACATTTGAGGTAAAAAAACTTGAAATGTAAATTCTCAGAAAACGCATTTAATACCACTATATTGAAACGTCTGTTTATTCATACTGCCTAAATAAAGGAGTCCAGACATTAGAAAAATATCAGTCTACACATGCGTTTTATATTTAATGAGGGAAATTTAAACAAAAAAAACCTTTAACTTTTAGGTGGCATAAGATAAGAGTGGCGATAGATAATCCCGACACAGAGGCGCTGGCGCGTGAACTGGAGCTCGTCATAAATGAACCGAGACACAGTGTATAAGGTCGGCCTTTTGCCTCACACACCTGAGAAATACATCTAAAAGAAAGCTCGAAATGTGTACTTTTAAACAGAACAATTCAAAAGAAAACTAGACTGTTAGTCTTAACTGAGATAGTCTTTGTGTTTTATTTAACATATCAGCTTACTTGGCTCAACAAGGGACATTTTTCTTTACGGTTTTCATTTTAAAAAGGCTTGGTAACAGAGAGCCCCAAAGATGAAGCTCCGCCCCCACTGCACTGAGAGTCTAGCTCCACCCCCCATACAGAGAGTCTAGCTCCGCCTCCCCTGCACTGAGAGTCTAGCTCCGCCTCCCCATACAGAGAGTCTAGCTCCGCCTCCCCTGTACTGAGAGTCTATTGGGGACAGTTGGCAACCCTAACACACACACACACACACACACACGTCAAGTGTGAGACTCACGTCGTTGTCCATGTAGCGCAGCAGGGGTGAGGTACACACGCGGGTCACCTGATCTTCATCTTGCTCGTCGTAACCCTGCAGGAGTTGCTCCATGGCGATGCAGTCCTCGCTCCCGCTGAACCCTGGGATACTGTAGCTCTCGCGCACACAGCGGTCCGCCGCCACATAGTCCGCGCGGTGGAGATGCACCAGCACCTGGGCGATGGTTTTCTGTCACACACACACACACACCATCACTCAGTGTTTCCTCTAGTGTCGCGTGTTACACATACACGTGTAAAATCAAAAAGCATTGCTAATTAATTGAAACCATAAAACTTATTAAACGTATACAACATTTAATGTTTTTTTCTTAACAAGTACAGTGTTGTGTTTTTTCTGATAATCAAATGAAGACATAAAACATTTATTTTAATAATATGAGATTAAACTTCATCAGACGACCTGCTGCACAATGAGCTGTACTGTTCACATTAAAAAATGGAAGAAAATTGTTAAAACAAAAATTGTGATTATTCCTCACAAAATCAAACACTGGTCGGGGTATATATATATATATGAACACAGACGTACCTTAAAACAGGTCGGATAATTTTCTATTTCTTTATACATGTTCTTCTCCTTCTGCAGCGACACGGCAGCTTCATCAAACCTGGAGTCAGCAGCATAAACTTCATTAAATAATACGCTAGACAACCTAAAATAACAAAGGAAACTCTAAAAAAAAATTGTTAGGGCTAAAAAAAAAAAAAAAATAATTTCATAAATGAATTTTACGATTTATGGTCGTTTTAAAGGTGCAGTGTGTGATATTTAGGAGGATCTGTTGACAGAAGTGCAATATCATAAACATAACTGTGTGTTCAGTGGTGTATAATATTCAGTGTTTTTATTACTTTAGATTGAGTGTTTCTCTCTACACACACCGCGGGTCCGCTTACATCTACGTTTCTAAGGTGGCCCTGAGCGGACAAACGTGTTTTGTCACTATGTTGTTCTTCATGATAAGAAGTCAGCTAAAGTCCGCGAATTATACACTCACACAATGATGAACAAGTGACTATAATATTCGCAATAATATAGCTTTTACTGAATAATTTATAGGGGTCATATAATGCTATTTTTATACAAGTTAATTTGATTCTTTATGGTCTAAAGGAAAAGTTTGTAATATATTTTAATTAAAAATTCTCATTAGTATTGTAAGAAAACACTCATTTTGCCATAACTTGTTGGGTGCGGTTCACGTCCTCACCACTAGATGCCGCTAAACATCACACACTGCAGCAGCGTTAAGTGTTTATATTTCACCAACAAACTGGAGGACAAACCATTCTGTTATTAAAAGGTTTATATTAAAACTGCCTTACATACAATTTAAATGTTTAGTTTACAATTTGAGTGTTGATTATTAATAGTTTGATTAATTAATAGATTTTTATGCATTTCTGGTTTTGTTTTTGGCCCATCCCTAATAATCACAAAACTTTACAATAAGTAAACGTCAGTTATCATGAAGTAATGAGAAGAACGTCTACAGAGGGTGGACTGGAAGTTTTACACTTTAAAGAATTAGTCAGCTCTTTCAGAATCAGTTGGTTGAAAAAATGTCTTTGCGGTAATGGTTCGATTTGGTACTATATTCCCAATGCAATATTTCGTAGATTAGGCGGTCTAGAATTTCTTTTAAAATGTAATTTCACCCCTTCTAAATTGCCGATTTCTCTCAGGCTTTACTTGCATGGAAACTGTGTTATGTGCACAACTTTTCTCCCCATAAGGAAATTCTGTGGAATAATTCAAACCTTTTCATTTTTATTGATAAGTGGTATGATAGAGGTATTGTTTTTGTTTTGGATTTATTTAAACATGATGGCAGTATATTGGAATATGAAGAATTTATGACTCTGTATAATTTTCCTCTGCCTGCTAGAACTTTCACTTCTGTCATCAAAGCTTTGTCTCCGAGTTATGTGCATTTATTTAAAACAAACCTTTTCTTTAATGAGAGAAAAACAATTATGCCCAAACTTTTATTGGATGGAGTTCGCTTTATTGATAAAAAATGTAATAATAAACTTATAAAACTATTGTTAGATTACACTGTTTACACATCCCCTCGTTGTAAATTTTTCTGGAATAATTTGTTTGACAGTATTCAATGGAAGAGGGCGTGGTTACTCCCAGAGAAATATTGTATGTCCAATAAAATTAGAGAGGTTCATTTTAAGATTCTTCATAATGTTGACCCAACCAACTCGCAAATTGCTTCTTTTGTTGATATCTCTGACCTGTGTGTTTTTTGTAAGGCTGAGAAAGAAACTTTGCTTCATTTATTCTGCCACTGCAATCTAGTTAAGCCTCTTTGGGAGCGCTTGGGGTGTTATCTTTCTTATTTTGTTAAATGTGATTTAAGCTTTTCATTGAAAGATATATTTTTTTTATTTTTCTGGGAGTGACAATGCCATTGATAATGTTGTTAATTTCTTTGTGTTACATTGTACATTTTTTATTCACAAAAACAAATTTCTCAAGACTTTGCCCAGATTTGATGTCTTTGTTGCTGAGATTTCCATTATAGTTAAATCTCTTAAACTCATCGATAACAGCAAGAACAATACGTTTCTTAAGAACTATGTACGTTTTTTTCTTACTTGTTGATAAACCTCTTTTTTTATTGTTATTATTATTATTATTATTTTTTGTTATTAATGCAGTATTAATGTATTAATGCAGTGCTTTGTATCGTCTTTGTAAAGGTATTCTCAAAAAAAACAAAAACCGTCTACAGCATTTATAAACCTTAGTTTAATAAAACATTTGAGTGGATGTTAGTGATGCACTGTGAACATGAGGACGAATGTTTATCTTGAACAGAGATGAAATGATGTTAATAACTGAGATCTTACTTGTGTTGTCGAACCAGAAGTCGTGATGCTTTGCCGATGAGCTCCACAGCTTGTCTCAGTCGCTCCTCGTTCTGAGAACACACACGACAGACTGTGTTAGTTGAAGTAGTGTGTGAGGAGTGTGTGTGTGTGTTGCGTGAGCCTGACCTCGAACACTCCTGCCGCCTGCTGGTACAGATGAACGGCTTTAGCCAGATCCAGAGGCTCGATCAACCTGTGGACGAGAGTCAGAGTCAGTCCTCCTCACTGGCGTAGAGTACGTGCGAGTGTGTGTGTGTGTGTGTAGGTGTGAGGGTGTGAACACACACTTCCCCGCTCGGTCCAGGGCCATGGCAGCCGTGTCAGGAGTGCCGTTCTCCACGTACATCATACTGGCCTTCTCGATCAACTCGATCGCTTCAGGTAATCTCTGCATGTCCTGCACACACACACACACACACACACACATCACACACACTGTTTAATAGGCAGTTCAGACCAAAAAATTACAATTATATACTGATACAAATACTTCAGCAAAAATAATGTCTAAGGAAATACTTGCTCAAAACAATCACTTCAGCAAAGTTTGTGCTATTTTCTGTTTATTTTGATAAATAAAATGATACATTTTAAAAATACAGAAACTGAATTATTATTATTTTTTTTAAATTAAGATTCTAAAGCACTGAATGAGATCCCATAAAAAATGTATATAGTTTTACAGTAGTAACAAATAAATATGACATTTTATTATATATGATAAATATCATATTTTTAAATATGGTGTCATTATGGACGTACAACTTAATACATGATATTTCCCATCTGAATCTAACCATGTCATGTCAACAAATGTAAAAAATTAAGTCAGATGTTTATTATCATGTTATTTATAGTCTTTCACCCCAAATTCAATCCATATTTACATATTAATCCACTATTGAAAACCTAAGCAACAATAATTAGCTTGAACAAAACTTTGTCTCAAAATATATTTAGGGATTCTTATTTGCTGTATAAACAAATAAGGCTTAAAATAAATAGATGTATATTGCATTACTTTTTCAGAAGAATAAATATTTAGTTAATAGCAAATGCACTGACCTTCAGCATCATTCCTGCTTGCTCATAAGCCCTGCATACAGAAACATGTTCATAACAAGCAGCAAATTCATACACACACAGCACATTCATACACACACAGCACATTCATACACACAGCAACAACACACACTTAAAGCAACAGATGTCTGTAATGAGGAGTGTACTCACTTGGCAGCGTGGAAAAGCCTGAACAATGAGTCAAGGAAGAAGGCAGTGGTGATTTTCAGATTTAAATACTGCCGGATGATGGGCTAATAAATCAATATATCAGCAGATCAATATAAAATCAATATAACAGCAGGACAGAACAGAAACACCGCTGAAGGATACGATCTGTGGTTGGTGTGAGCCTCGGCCTCCTGTAAATAAGCCTCTTTCGCCTGTTCCAGTTGTTTGGCATTTTTGAAGGCAACAGCTGGAGAGGAAGATCATCATCATCATCATCATCATCATCAACATCATCAACATCATCATCATCATCATCATCATCATCAGACACCAGAGAACAGCAGTCCTTATGTTTATGTGTGTGTGTGTGTTTAATCTCACCTGCTTTGGAATATTCTGATGCAGCACTGTCATAATCGGGCTTCCACTTCATAAAGCTCGTCTTTAAACTGAATTTAATGAGAATAAATGATCAGATTATCTTTCATTATAATCCAAGCAAGTCAAACATGAAAACAAGGGCTATAACTGTGACATTTAAGGCATTTCTCCATCGTAAAATATCATGTATAATTTTACATTTGTATAAAGAGAAATATTTGTTTAACCATCAAATTGCAGGAAAACGAGACGTAATGCTGAATTTAAAACCTCTACAGTAAATATTGAAGCATTTCGCGACGGGCATTACTTACTATTTTTCAGCCTTGGCGATGTGTTCGTGAGCTTCATTGATTTTTTGCGCCATGGTGTATTAAATAAGCTTTTTACACATTAATGACTAATAATAATAATAATAAATAAAAGACTGTTTGTGACAGCTCAAACCCTGTTTGTGCTGCTGTCACCTGATGATGACACTGGCGTTTACTTCCGGGTAACTAAGAGATCGACGTCATTCTTTATTTTGCTTTAATTATTTTTAGTTTTCAGATTATTTTATTGTTGATTATATTATGTGCTGTATGTTTATTTTTCTGTATGATACCGTTCTCAGCAATAAAAAAAGATCGACGTCACAACCGTAATTTACAACGTAAAGGCTTTTGACGGTTTAGAAAGATGAATGAAACGCATTTATATCTCAGGACCTTTTTTGGTCTCGCAGGGGGTATTTGTAATAAAACTTCAAAGGATGTATGCCTGACATATGGAAATTTTACCCAGCAATCTCTAAAAAACGCTTTAAAAAATCGAACATAGGATACACATATAGATCGATCATTACCGGCCGTTTTATCCATAAGCCGTCCGCCATATTGGAGCGGTCAGTCCACACCTAACATCGAGTTAGCTGAGCGTTTGTAACTTGCATGAATAGAATATCTATATTAAACAGACTTCAGCAGATTTGAAAATCTATATATTAAATATATATTAAACAGACTAAACTAACAAAATAAGACGAAGGCATCAGCTGACATTACTTACCAGAAGTTACCATAATAAAGGCAATAACATTATTACCATAGAAACACATGTAACATTGAGTTAATACATAAAAATATTTAAAATACAAACCAACACATTCTCACCTGTGTCAAATTCTTTGAGAATTTAAATCTGAGCGGGTTTCACAACCAGAAACTGCGTTATGATGTGGCATCTTTGGTTATTTTATGAGTGACGACACGCCGACCGTTGCAACATGGCGACCGAGCCTACATGTCAGATTGAGAATTCTACGTAAAAATATCTATGCCTCTGACTGTTCCAGCGTTGAGAAAAGTAACAGGTAACACGTGCTATAATAATGCTTGAGACACGGACTAGAAATTTATAACCGAATAACGGTGACCAACTCCAATAGCAAATCGAATAAAACAATTGTAAATTGAAGAATGAAAATAAGAATTATTTAGACATATCGGAACTGACCAGACATTATTTTAAACGCGCTCAGTGGAACTTTTTGCCGCCCTCTGTTGGCTGAAAGAGGCATTACAAACCATATTATAATCGTTCTATGAACTATAGGCAGGAAGTATTTACATGAATATATTTTTTCCAGTACAACTTAGAAAGCTCATTATCTCGGTTTAGGCAATCAAACCCATTTCATGTATAATATTTAATGTCACATTGTCTCAATTGTGCTCATATTCAAATCATACCAACAAGTATTGGAAAACTAAATGTACAGTATCCTTCCATTAACCATGATCACATTCATGATTTTTTTTATGTCAGCTTAACTTCATGTTTTTGATGCACGTACACTTCCTATAAAGACAGGCGGTGCACGTACAAAAAATACACAAACAATTAAAAATACCAGAACATATTACATCGTTGGCATTTCTTTAATAAACATTTGCCAAAGGGGGAAAAAACATCTTCATACAAAAAAAAAAAAAGAAAGACATCGTTGCTAATCTCCTTGAAAATCATTTAAATGTCTCTTTAACTTTCAATTTTACAATGGCTATAGACAAGAGCTGGTGGGGAACCGGTGAGAAAACACAGCTTTGATCCGTTCACTCGTTCAGTAGATACACCAGTTCAATCGAGGCCAATCACACACACAAGTGCTACCAGTCATTCTGGAGTCTTTCTAAGGCCCTCCAGTGATTTTAACCTTGCGACAGAGCTCATAATCGTTAAATCATTGGGAAGGAAGGAAAAAACAAAAACGACTAAAGGGAAAGAAAAAAAATAAAATAAATTGAATTACTGGTCATTTACATGTGCAGATACAGCACATTACTCCACGCTCGTTCCCAGCTACTTTTATTCAGTAGTGCAAAACGTTGTAATACTAGTCTGTCCTTACGCAATTAAAGGAGACGCTGAAGGTACAGTTCATAAAAACACTCAAAAAAAAAAAAAAAAAAAGTACAATTTTAATTTAAAAGACAGCAGTAGAGAATAGATTACAAAAAAATCAATTGGAGGAAAAAAACAAAAACAGCTCTATGAAACGGTACGAGTGGGAAATGCAAAAAAATTCCCATCCCAAACAGTTCGTCCCTCTAGTCGTACAACCCCCGAATTACTCCGAGCATCACGTTCTGAGAGCGTTTAGTGCTGGTTTTGAGGGCTGTTATTTAGAGTCTTCTTTCATCGTCGAGTTCATTAATCCCAGTTTAAAAAGGGAGTCCTCTGCCCCGAAGCGACGCGTTCACATGAGGAACGAACCCGAGCGGAAGCGCCCCGGACTGGGACGGGGAAGTCCAGGCTTGACCCGGTGGAGCCGGGGGCCCGGGGCCGACGACGTGGTGATTGTACTCGAAGCGATGGTCCTTGTCTCCGCTGAACACCCCGGTGTCGGGCCCGAGGGGGGGCGGGGGGCATCATGTGACCGAGGTAGCTGGCGTGAGGGAACGGAGGCGGGGGCCGGCTGTAGTCCGCGGGTCGGGGGCGTCGGGGGCCCGGCTGGGGCTCAGGGGCCTGTCGGTAGTCCAGGTCTGCGCAGGGAGGCGGTTCTGGAGGTTCTGGCGGGCGCTGGTCCGGTGGGAGAATGGAGAGCGGCTCCTGGGGCCTGGAGGACGAGACGCCCCCTTCAGACACTGCGGGGAACAACAGGCATTAGATGATCTCAGGACTTTTTGAACAATACAAGCACATATTACCATCTGGAACGTAAGTCAAAAGAAGGAGTGTGTGATATCAGACGTGTGTATGATGAGATGATGATGTTACCTGGAGATACGGGGCTGGGCTCAGGTGGAGGCTTGACCTCAGGGACGCCTGCTGTGTTTGACAGGACTCCATCTGCGCTCTCGAAGCCCATGATGTCACCCGGCGCCCCCTGCTGGACCTTTAACAGCTGCGCGAGGAGCATGGTGACCGCCGTCTGCGTGGCGGAGGCAGACACCTCTCCGTCGGGCTTCCCTGGCGCTGGCGGAGACGGGGGTTTGGGCATCGGGGGGTGCGGGCCCCCGATGGAGGTGGCGGAGGGGGTTTGGAGACCGTGGGAGGTGGAGGGGGTTCTGGGGGCGTTCAGGCTCCGGGGGTCCAGCCGGTAAAGCCTTCGTCAGCTGCTGCAGAGTCTCCGGGTTCATCTTCGATCCCATAGTCTGGGCGAACTGGGCCGATCCCACCGGGCCACTTTTGGACTGGAAGAGGTTCAGGAGCACAGCCAGCTGTTCTTGAGTCAGTTGGGAGTTGGGAGCTTTGGGGTCTAGAAGAAACAGCGGAGATGCTTGAATGGTTTGAAAATAATAGGCTATAAAATAATATTGTTTTAAATTAAATTATTGTAAATAAAGTACTAAATTAGACTCCTACAGTGTTGTCAAAAAGTACTGACTATGGTACTGAAATTTAAATTTGTGACGACACCAGCATTTTGAGCGATTTGGAATGGATTCTTAAAACCCTCTGATGGCCATTTTGTTCACAAGCTCAACTCATAGGTCTCTGATTGGTTACAATGACAACCGAGCTCTTACAGTGTGAGATTGATGACAACCGAGATCTTACAGCACAACATTGACAACTGAAATCTTACAGCGTGACGTTAATGACAACTGAGATCTTACAGTGTCATTAATGACAACCGAGGTCTTACAGCGTGACGTTAATGACAACCGAGGTCTTACAGTGTGATATTAATGACAACCGAGGTCTTACAGTGTAATATTGATGACAAATGAGATCTTCCAGTGTTACATTAATGACAAACTGAGATCTTTCGGAATGACGTTAATGACAACCGAGATCTTACAGCATGATGTTAATGACAACTGAGATCTTACAGCGTGACATTAATGACAACTGAGATCTTACAGCGTGACGTTAATGACAACTGAGATTTTACAGAGCGACATTAATGACAACTGAGATCTTACAGCGTGACATAAATGACAACTGAGATCTTACAGCGTGACATTAATGACAACTGAGATCTTACAGCGTGACATTAATGACAACTGAGATTTTACAGAGTGACATTAATGACAACTGAGATCTTACAGAGCAACACTAATGACAACCGAGATCTTACAGAGCAACACTAATGACAACTGAGATCTTACAGCGTGACGTTAACGACAACTGAGATCTTACAGCGTGACGTTAATGACAACTGAGATCTTACAAAGCGAAGTTAAGGACAACTGAGATCTTACAGCGTGACGTTAATGACAACCGAGATCTTACAGCATGATGTTAATGACAACTGAGATCTTACAGCGTGACATTAATGACAACTGAGATCTTACAGCGTGACGTTAAGGACAACTGAGATCTTACAGCGTGACGTTAATGACAACCGAGATCTTACAGCGTGATGTTAATGACAACTGAGACTTACAGCGTGACATTAATGACAACTGAGATCTTACAGCGTGACGTTAATGACAACTAAGCTATGTTAATGACAACTGAGATTTTACAGCTGATAATGACAACTGAGATTTACACGTGACATTAATGACAACTGTAGCTACGTTAGCAGAGCTACAGCTACTAATGACAACTGAGATCTTACAGCGTGACGTTAATGACAACTGAGATCTTACAGCGTGACATTAATGACAACTGAGATCTTACAGCGTGATGTTAATGACAACTGAGATCTTACAGCATGATGTTAATGACAACTGAGATCTTACAGCGTGACATTAATGACAACTGAGATCTTACAGCGTGACGTTAAGGACAACTGAGATCTTACAGCGTGACGTTAATGACAACTGAGATCTTACAGCATGATGTTAATGACAACTGAGATCTTACAGCGTGACATTAATGACAACTGAGATCTTACAGCGTGACGTTAATGACAACTGAGATTTTACAGAGCGACATTAATGACAACTGAGATCTTACAGCACATAATGACAACCGAATCTTACAGAGCAACACTAATGACAACTGAGATCTTACAGCGTAACGTTAACGACAACTGAGATCTTACAGCGTGACGTTAATGACAACTGAGATCTTACAGAGTGACGTTATTGACAACTGAGATCTAAAAAGCGTGACGTTAATGATAACTGAGATCTTACAGCGATGATCATGTTTATACAGTCTGACAAGTAACTATCGTAAAGGACGATAATAAATTGCACAGTGTGCACCGGCTTAATCTAAGGGTGCTGTTTGTTGAGTGTGTGAGCGGTGTCTCACCCAGCAGGGCAGCAGTGTTGGCAGCGTTCGGGCCCTTGAGTCCTCCAGCAGCGGGGAAGCCCTGAGGAGTGTTACTGCGACTGTCGTCCAGCCCGAGCTCCTTACGGGGAGCTTTAGGAGCCGTCAGATCCTCCGGCATCTGCTTCTGTCGCCGGCGCTTCTTACTCCACAGCTCATGACAATCCTGCCAGAGAGGGAGACTAGAGAGAGAAGCAGAGATCAGATCACGGCACAGAGAAGACGACGCAAGTATTGTTTGAAAAATGAAGCAGGGTCTAAATAAATGTACACTTTTTTTCCAAACCATTATTCAAAATTATGAGTGAAATATAGACACAAGGAAATGTCAAGGACATATTTAACAAAAAAATTATATAGTGTATTTATTTGTTTGTTATAATTGTAATAATTATGGTTTACAGCTTATGGAAACCTTTGACAATAATCTAATTTTGAATTTAGGGTTTTCATAAACTGTAAGCCATAATCATCAATATTATAACAAATAAAGGCTTGAAATATCCCACTTCACATGTAATGAGTATGTAATATATTCGTTTTACATTTTAAGTTGAATTACTGAAATAAACAAACTGTTGCACAATATTCTAATTTGAGTTTCACATGTAGAGTAGGGAAGTACTTGATTTCGGACACAGCATTTAACTATTTATCAGCACTTTGAAACTTTGTAGACATATTACATTCACAAACAGCTGCATTACACACTAGATGAAAGCAAATATCCAAAACACAATAGGCCACTTTAAAGCATAGAAGAAAAAACTACAGAATAAAAAGTCAACAAAACAAAATCCCTCATACTCAGGCGGAGGCATCTTGGCTGGATCCACATCTTTGAGGAAGTCACTGTTGAGAGCTTGTTCAGCAGTGCAGCGTTTGCTCGGGTCCAACGCTAACATGTGGTCAAACAGATCCAGGGCCATCAGAGGAATACTGAAACATCGAAATGAACAGTCACTGCAAAGATATCACTTTCAGAAAAGACTTTTTCTCTACATTTCTAATGCTACCTTCAAATTATGTCACAATAATCATTTTCATGAATTATACACACATAAAAGCCCCCGCAATGGTGTTATTGCCACTAATTTCTGCATTGCAAATAGGAAGTTCATCAATTAAAGAAACATGGTAGAAGCAAATAAGTGTTATGAAGACATTGATGAAGCTGTAAAGCTTTCCACAAAATACTAATTTATCTTATGAGGCGACAGGCTTGTGTGACAGGGACTTTTCATGAGTAATAAAACAGATAAAGCATCGATTACACTAATACGCATTTTATCACATTAGCTAAAAAGCCTCCTGTTTTTATCAGCAAAAGGAAAACATTTTTCAATTTTCTTCTGACCTGAAATCACATGAGTTCTTGGGTAAAAACTACCCAGGAAAACTTAAAAACATCATAGGGTCAGATAAAGCAAACGCATATCCATATACAGTCAAAAAAATAAAAAAAATAAAGTATTCAGATGCGTTTATTCACTATAGTTTAGAAAATGGTAGTAAAATATGACAAGAACTCAAATATTTGTCTGGTTTTGTCCGTCCCTCTGTTAGACTCTCACACATGAATTATGCTAAACATCTGTTTAATTTAACTACACAATTAGATAATACCAGTTTAGCACAACCAGTGACCAAGCAATGCTTCATGTTGTTCAGTGTGTGTGTAAAAACAGCATTAACAAATACAGAAAACACACTTCAGCAAAACATCATCAGCTCAAAGTGTCCGAATCATTTTTGGTCCCACGTGTGTATAAATGCCACTGAATATTTCAGTATAACATGTCCCAGTTTACTTTATTTTGCTCTCCTCACTTACAGAAATGAACTATAGTGTCCTGCACACACTAGTAAACACATATCAAAGATTATATCTGGTGTGTGAATCATCTTTGGTTAGACTGTACATGCTGTAATCCTTCACCCATTGTAGTCCTGAGCTAACAGACTGAACTGCTTTCATTTCTGATTACTCACAAGGCGAACTCTTCCCTTAGCCTTCGCGGTACTGTTTCTTTGGTTTCATGGTGTTGAAGTAGGGCAGCTTGATCACGTCTGGCCACACGGCAGGGCAAGGGGTTCCACAGATACGACTGGATTGGACACAGGTATGAACGTTAGCGAATCTCGACACGTTTAATCTGGATCTCCTACAAAACTAGTGTTGTCAAAAGTACCGACTTCGGTACCAAGTCGATAATGTCATTTTTAAAATGTGAAGCTTTGAGCGGAATCATCAACGCCTCTGATTGGCCGTTGTGTTCACAAGCTCATCGGATAGGTCAGTGATTGGCTACATCTTTGAATATTTCAGTATTGACTTGGTACCGAAGTCGGTACTTTAGACAACACTAAACCAAACAGGGACGTTTTTTACATGTTGTCCGTTACCTTATGAGCTCTAGCTGTGCTGGCTCCTGACTGGCCTGAAAGATGGGCTTCTTTGTGAAAAGCTCTCCCAGAATGCACCTGTGTGACATGAAAGGTTTAAGGTGAAAATTATTTAGGTTTAAGTATAATAGTTAGCTATAAAAAACACTAGAGGACCTTACTGACTTAATATATGTACGTTTTAGTATATATGTCACTATGTCATCTAAATGCATTCAAAGCAACTGCCATGTGATTGGTTAATTAGATAATTACATTAATGAGAAATTGAACATGTGTTCCTAATAGTCCTTTAGGTGAGTGAATATAAATAATAATAATGCAGACAGAATTGCTAGCATTGATGCGGTGTACTCTTTGAAGTGCTGTCAAGTGCTTGTGTATTTTTTTTTTTAGCTTTTATTGATTATTATTTTTAATTATTTTTTTTTCTTTTCATTTATTTTTTATTATTATTATTATTTTTTCTGTGTATAAGAAAAGTTCAATAAAAACATAGTAAAAAAAAAAAAAAAAGATTTGCTAGCATTGCATGTTTGAAGCGCCGGCTCACCCGCAGCTCCACACGTCGATGGCGGGCGTGTAGCGCTCTTCTCCCAGCAGTAGCTCAGGGGGCGGTACCACAGGGTGATCACCTTATTGGTGTAGGGTCGACTGGAGAACGACAAAACCAGTCACAGTCAGCTCTGCCCCCATTTACACAACTCAGAACTGAATCAGCTCAGGACGATACGTACCTCTCTTCAGAGTTATACAGGCGAGCCAATCCGAAATCTGCCAGCTTGATCTGACCCCTGCAGGACGGCACAAAATCACACTCAGACGATATAATATGAACTTACAGTGAAAGTTCGTTCACAATGATTTAGACTAGTGGCAGTACATGTCCTCATTTATATCTGAGGGTGTTGACTCCATATTTGAGTCTTTATCGGGCCGATAATGAGAATATTAAAACTGATCCAATGCCGATATATAGCGCATCCCTAAATAAAACTACATATAAAGTGGTCTCATTCACTCTTCTGTGTTAAATTTCCTTTGCATGTTGACTTTGGTTTGCTTGAAAAGGTCAAAGTTTGTTTGGAAAACTCAGGTTTAAGCTGATTTTTTTGTGAAATGCTCCTAGACCCTGACGGCACATGTTTAGGCATCAATCAGATGTTATATTTCATATAATATGAAGATACAATGAAAGTTGTGGTCTGTTTTAAAAGAAGTTTACACGGAGATGACGTTTTAAAACTTGTAACTATCTATTTCAAAGTTTGCGTTCTCGAGCCACCAAACACTGTTGTGCAAATGAACGGCCAGAACACATTAAAGGTTTTCTATTTTCAGTAAAGCGGTGTCGTGTTAGGCCCTAAGTTAATAACTAATCAATTAAGAGTAACTTTAGCAGGCCAATATCTTTATTCTAGAGCTGATGTAAAGCCGAAACAATCTCTGTTACTTTAATTTCCTGATATCACGTTAAAGCTGCTTTGAAACTATCTATATTGTTGAAAGCGCTATAAATGAAGGTGACTTGACAACGATTTGGACTAATTTCCTCATTCACATCCGAGGGTAGAGTATATGAAACTGTGAATCTCTTCTGCACTGACTTGTTATTGAGTAAGATGTTGGAGCACTTGATGTCCCGGTGCAGGAAGTTCTTCTTGTGGCAGTAATCCAGTCCTTCCAGAAGCTGCCTCATGAAAGACTTGATGTGGCTCTCGTTGAAGTGGACGAGGCCCGACTCCAGGAGACCCATCAGGTCGTGGTCCATGTACTCGAACACCAGGTAAAACGCCCCTGTGACACCAAAACACACTCATTACACCCAGGGTTTGACATTAACACCCACCATACACGTGTAAAACTCGACTGTGGAGGCCAACAATGTTTAATCAGTGGCCAATTTGGCGTTACTTATGTTCACTCACTTTGCTGGGGAAGTTTGTGTAAGACAAATCTGTGAGTCATCATGATATATTAAATATTCTTTTCTTTTTGGCTAGTAGTTGAACTTAAATGGGCCGGTAACTTAGTTTCACAGTGAGTGAAAAAGTTCATTTCAAACCCTGATTACGCCCACAGTAAGAGGAAAACCCCGATAAAAGACGGGTGATTTCCAGTGCCATACCCTTGTCGTTCTTGAAGTCTCAGGGCGTCTTCTTTGTCGGTGACGATCTCCTTCATGTTGATGATGCTCTTGTGGTTGAGCTGCCGCAGGATCTTGATCTCCCGGATGGCTGTGATGGGGAAACCCTCCTTCTCGTTGTCCAGGCGCACCTTCTTCAGGGCCACCAACTCCGCTGAAGACACCAGAGCAGAGAGACGGAGCGATTAATGTCTCTGACTGCGCTCGCATACACAGGTTAAAGGTCACAGTGACCTTGAGCACAGAGAGCCAAGACTACAGGTCTATTTTCATGACATGTATTGAGTAGGGCTGCACAATATTGGAAAAAAACTGACTGCAGATATTTTCTGCAGTATATATTGTGATATAAAAATAAAAAGAAAAAGAGTTTTCACCAGATGACATAAATAGCTATATTAGTACATAGTGGTTTATTCAAGAGTGATGGGTTGATTTTGTTGAGTTAATCCTGAGATTATTTTATTACTCAGAGGACAAGTGTTACTTGCCGTTTTATTAAATGGCAAAATCCTTTTATGGACTGAACGATTTAGAAAAGCTTCACTGTAATAATATTGTTCAAAGTTGTAAATAAAATGATCCTATTATTTGAGTATGTTTTACAATAAAATACTAAAATAACACTACAGTTATCTTGTACTTTATCATATAGTCTACTCTAGTCTTTCTATTTCAAAATTTTAGTTTTATATTATATTATAAATATAATAAATATATATATTATAAATTATATTTTGAAGACATTAAGACATGCACAAATAAAATTAATACCATATGCAATGTCTATGGTAACATACTAAACCATAAAATAACTGTAAAAACCACTATACAGTTCAACAACAACAAAACAGTTTTATAAAATGATAAACCTCACCTTTCAGACTTTAAACTATTTACATCGAAAAGGGATAAGGCAAAATTATAAATTATTATTTCACTATATGTATTTTTTATTTATTTATTTATTTTATTATAGATCAGCAGAAATATGGTGGTTACATCTAAACAAAGCAGCGCTGCGCTAATAAACACGACTTTATTAGGCACTATACAGGTTAGATGAAAAGGAAAAGCTTTAGAAACTTTAGGAAGCCATTTCATGATTCCTGTTTTTCCAAATTTAAGACCTCTTAGATTATAACTAAGACTTCTTATAACATTTAAGACTTTGTATGGCTTTAAATTTGATTAAAACTGAATCTAAGACTTAAGGACCCATGAGGCGTTAATTATTTGTGAGATTTACAAGCAATTTCTAAGTTATAATTGTTTAAAAGTAAATGTATTTCCATAGCTTTTGAGCAATTCAATATGGACAAAAATAATAATTATGATTGATTTATTTAAAATAACACACAAAATTAAAAATATATTTGGTAATAACAGTATTGTACTGTAAAATAAACTAGTAATGCAATTTTATTTTACAGTAAAATTACAATACTAATATTTGCGTGTCAGTTTCTCCAATGCCAAAACGTAACAATCAAGATTTTATTTTTATGGGTTGCCAGAAAATAAAAATATGCACTGCCGGATTCAGAGTGACCCTCGGCACGGTGTTCATTTACATGTGTGCCGCCCACCAGATCAGGTGTGCAAAAACCTGTAGCATATACATTTATTTAAATACATTTCAGCCTGCTTGATGAAAATCACACTAAGCTATGTCGAAATATCTAATTTATTTAAATGCATCATGCAGACGTTGGAGAACATCCTTACCAGTGTCCTTGTCCTTGGCTTTGTACACCTGCCCATAAGTACCCTCTCCAGTGATCCCAATGATTTCGAACTTGTCAACACACCGCTTTCCCCAGTCGATCTCGGTTTCCTTGATCTCTCCGAAGCGTGGGCCACAAATTCTGTGATGCAACCAGAGAAGTAGTTTTTGCATTTGCTAGAGAGAGAATGTGAGAAGAGATGTTTTGGCGACATACTTTGGTCTCTTGCGTGGGACGGGCATCTTCTTCTCATCCGGCGGGCTGTGTGGGGACCCGGGGGTGACGCCCGGGAGCTCTGGAGGAAGAGGCAGGTCTGAGAGGAGCGCACGCGCTTTCCTTTCTGGTTTGTAGTTTTTTTTCCCTGTGGTTCCTGAAGAGTCTTTCAAGCTACGAACATTAAAGGAAAGGAAGACATCAGTGAAACAACAAAAACACTAGGGATGGGCGATATGGCCACAAAAAAAATATTACAATTAAATGTTCATATCAGTCGTCATCGATAGTTATATGCGATAAATATCAAATCTAAATTTCTTCCAAGTTTACAGGAAGATTTTTTGCCAGAAACCAGACCATTAATTGTGGTTTTAAGCTGCTCTTTATTGTCAGAACAATAACAAACACTTCGTTTTTGAATTCTTAACCCTTTTCCAGTCAATTTTCCTCAACAAAATAAATCTAAATAGAAAAATTAATTGCTTTTAAAATTTAGTTTCTGCATTTTTTAATAATCAAAAAGTCGCCGCAATCTTTACTGACATTGTCTGTAAAGATAACTGAGATCCCCCATGTCTTTCTTTCTTCAGTCGAAAAATGGCTTTAAATGATTCCAGACGATGAATAAGGGTCTTATCAGCGAAACGATCGCTCATTTAATAAATAAATAACAAAGTTTAAGTTTTATAAGCTCAAATGCTCATCTTGCTCTGTTCTGTGATGCGCGTTCGTGACTCTCCTGTTCAAACTCGTTCATCAAAATGAACAAAACTTTTTCCGAGTCAATTCGTTTGTTTCTTTCGTTGAATCAACCAAATGACTCAGAAAAAGATTTGTTCATTTTGATGAACAAGTTCAAACAGGAGTCACAAACTTGCGTCACAGAACAGAGCAAGGCGAGCATTTGTGCTTATAAAACTTAAACTTGTTATTATTTTTTTATATGAGTGATCGTTTCGCTTGATAAGACCCTTATTCATTGTCTGGTGTCGTTTAAAGCCCTTTGAACAGTTAGCACTGAAACTGTCTTTTGGACCTTGAACCGTTTGGTTCCCATTGAAGTCCATTATATGGAGAAAATCCTGGAATGTTTTCATCAAAAACCTTAATTTCTTTTCGACTGAAGAAAAGAAAGACATGGACATCTTGGATGACATGGGGGCGAGTAAATTATCAGCATAAGCTTTTTTTAAAAGTGAACTACTCCTTTAAATCATGGAGAAGCTCTGGTAAGAATTACTTCACCCCTGATCTCTCCATGTTAAACTCATCCCGTCTGATTTACTCGAGTCGTTTTGGTATCGGTGGCTTGTAATAGAGTCATTTTCACTGTACGTCATCTGTACTTTTACTCAAGGATTGTTTTCAGGTACTCTTTATCGATTTCAGATTGTTTTCACAGAGCTGTAAAGAGTACGTCTGAATATTTCGCTCGTAGGTGAATTTTGAAAACTAACCTGTCGCTTCCGTCCACGTGATCCAGGTTGTTGGGAGCCGGTGGAAGAGAGGCGACAGACGCTTTCTCTCGCTCCTTCTCCTTCACCTGCATGACCGCTCCTGCTTTCTTCTTGTCTTCCTTCCCTTTGGCGTCCCTGGCGGGCAGCGAGGCGTCTGCGCTCCTCTTGGGTCGGTCCACAGGAGACTGAGGCTGGCTGGACACGGGCGTTCTGGGGCCTTTCTCACACACAGGTGGAGGTGAGGGTGGGCGGGTCTTCTTGAGAGTGTGGTTGGACCCCGGGTTGGGCTGAGGAGCGCTGGAGGACGACGAGCCTTTGGTCGGGGTTCGAGGCGTTGCTGGAGGTTTTGACGCGAGCGGCTTCGGCGGCTGTCGGGAAAGTTCAGGCAAGTTTATTTATACAGCACATATCACACACTATGGTGATTCAAAGTGCTTTAAGCAGAAAGTAATTATTAACCCCTTACCCGTCACCCTCCCTTTTGATAATTTACATTTAAATGCACTATACAAACTTAAATGGTTGTAATTCAAGAATGCTTTGGAATATATTCTCAAGTTTGGTCTTGTTTTAAAGAAAACAATCAGCAGATTATGACTGAAGTTAAAGCACTTCAAAACATTAAAGTATGAAAAAGTTATGGAAGTTATAATTTACAGTAGATCAAATTTGAAGTTTATTGGTAAGAGGAAAACCCCTTGAGATGTGGCATCTCGTTTTCGAGGGGACCTAAAAAAAATACTTCACAAATATTATTTATTAATATATTTTTTATATAAATAAATATTTTACAAATATTTTTACTATAAAATTACTATAAAATGAAAGCTATATATCTAACCAAGTTGTGTTCCAAATTTAAAGTTGATATCACAAAAATTGAAGTTCCAATTAGATTTTGTTTAGGCGTTATACCAAAAATAGCCACCGGGTGCCATTGAATTCCATTGAATTTAATTGTATGCATTCTGCCATAACAAATTAATACATTTCTATCCAAATATCACTTCTGTCACTAAATATGGAACCTTGAGACTCAGACCTTTCTGACAATGTGTGTTTTGTCAAGATTAGAAAAAGTTTTGATAATAAATTATGAAAGATGATGCCCAAAAGAGGAGGAGCCTAATACAAAAATACCGCTTCTATGGTAACGCAGCGTCCAATTTCAAAACGGTTTTCACAGGATGAATTCTGAGTTCGTAAGCTTTCAAATGATACCTAATTTATGACAACTACTAAAATATATGATATAATAAAAAAGGCAATAAAAAATAATATTATATTTTAGAGGATAATATATACATATTATAATTTTTAGAGTATAATATTATACTATAATATTTTTTTATTGAAAATATATTAGATTATTTGTTTTATTATTAACCTTTAGCATAAAAACAGAATTTGCAATGATTAAAAGTTGATCAATCGGCTTTTTGTGACAAAGGTCAGAATTGTGACAAAGGTCTGTTAAGAGGCAGATTTTTTTAGAGGTGCACTCTTGTCAAATATTCATCGGTTACTCTTCCTACATAATATGTAGCAAAAAACAGCAGTCAAATATCTATTTAGGAGTCTTAGACCTTTCCAACCATATATAGTTTGTCATAATTAGATTAGGATTTAATAGTAATAAATCGAAGTATACGGGACGGTGACAGTTAAGGGGTTAAATAAATCACAGCAAGGACAATAAAAACTGTTATAAAAAGAATTAAAAGAGATACAAGTGAAACTAGAAAAATGTGAATATTCTGCAAAAGTTCATTTATTTCAGTAATTAACTTAAAAGGTGAAACTATTATATTATATAGACTCATTACATGCAAAGAGAGATATTTCAAGCCTTTATTTGTTATAATTTTGATGATTATGGATTACAAATATGAAAACCCCAAATTCAAAATTAGAATATTGTGAAAAGGTTTTCATAATCACCACAATTATAACAAATAAAAGCTTGAAATATCTCACTTTGCATGTAATGAGTCTATATAATATACTAGTTTAATTGAATCACTGCATTACTTTTGCACAATATTCTATATTTTTCAGTTTCACCTGTATGATACAGTTATAAAAGGAATTTAAAGAGTAAAAAGTTACATAGATAAACTTCTCATCTGGCAAAACCGTTGTATCATTTTTCACAAGTCCCAGTTTTACTCTGAGATTTTCCGATGGTGATTACACTGCGTCTGTGGCGTTCTTTCTGATTCCGCTGAAAGCGTCACATTGTTTAAAGGAGTAGTTCACTTTTGAAAAAAACTTTTGCTGATAATTTACTCACCCCCATGTCATCCAAGATGTCCATGTCTTTCTTTCTTCAGTCGAAAAGAAATTAAGGTTTTTGATGAAAACATTCCAAGATTTTTCTCCATATAATGGACTTCCATGGGAACCAGACGGTCCAAGCTCCAAAAGATCGTTAATAACAGTTTCAGATGCAGCTTCAAATGTCTTTAAACGACACCAGACGATGAATAAGGGTCTTATCATGCGAAACGATGGGTTATTTCAAAACTTATTCCAAAACTGTAACTTTTCTAAGGACAAATGGTAGCCTAGCTCTATTCTGGAGGCGCGTTTGTAACGTCACGTAATACGTAATTACGTTCAAAAGGTCACGGGCGACGTAGCTGGAAGTACAGAGTCAGTAAGTTGAACACAAAGGTTGAACGTGCAAACTAACTCAAACGCCGTTTACAAAAAAAAAAAAGGAATTAAAAGGTAAAATAACGATGTCGGACGATTTTGATTCTGTACTTCCGACTACGTCGCCGTGACCTTTTGAACGTAATTACGTGTGCGACGTTACAAACACGCCTCCAGAATAGAGCTAGGCTACCATTTGTCCTTAGAAAAGTTACAGTTTTGGAATAAGTTTTGAAATAACTCATCGTTTCGCATGATAAGACCCTTATTCATCGCCTGGTGTCGTTTAAAGACATTTGAAGCTGCATCTGAAACTGTTATTAACGATCTTTTGGAGCTTGGGCCGTTTGGTTCCCATTGAAGTCCATTATATGGAGAAAAATCCTGGAATGTTTTCATCAAAAACCTTAATTTCTTTCGACTGAAGAAAGAAAGACATGGACATCTTGGATGACATGGGGTGAGTAAATTATCAGCAAAAGTTTTTTTCAAAAGTGAACTAATCCTTTAAATTTCAGTACTGACTCGGTACCGAAGCTCGGTACTTTTGACAACACTACGTCAAACTCACTCCTCCACCACAGACGCAGGTCATCAGCATGGTCTCTCAATTCCCCCACTGAAGTAATTTATGTCTGTCTCTCACCTTTGACCTTCTTCTGCTTGCTGAGCTCGGCGGCCAGGCTGCTCTTCAGGGTCAGTGTGCTGGGAGAGAGACTCGAGGGCCGGCTCCGGGACCGCGAGTGGCGATGACGACTGCGGGACCGCGAGTGGCGGGTCGACGTGTACGGGCTCCTGCTGCGGGACTTTGCCGTACGCCTGAGAGAGAGCAACAGCAGAGCGAGTTTAGCCCGTGATTTACTCACACACACACTCACACTTCAGACGAAAACAATCAGAGTTATATTAAAAAATAACCTGGCTCTTACAAGCTTTATAATGGGAGTGAATGGGCATCCATCAAAGTGCATCCATCCATGATTAAAGTGCTCCTCACGGCTCTGCGGGGGTTAATAAAGGCCTTCTGAAGTGAAGCGATGCGTTCGTGTAAGAAAAATATCCAACACTATCGACTAAAATAACTAGCTTCCGGCAGACGACTGCCATAAAGTTTTAAATATAGATATTTTTTCTTGAACGAATGCATCACTTCGCCTCTGAAGGCCTTTATTAACCCCATGGAGTCGTTTATGGATTACTTTTATGGATGGATGCACTTTCTGGGCTTCAGAATCTCGGGTCTCATTCACTCCCATTATAAAGCTTAGAAGAGCCAGGACATTTTTTAATAGAACTCTGATTAATTCATAATATGGATACATTTTATGATGCCTATGACATTTTTTTGTATCTTTTCAATTCTGGGTAGAGATCATTGGTTCTTGTGGGACTTTTTAATGAGATGCACAAAGTTTCTACAATGATGATGTAAGCCTCGTTCACAGCGATTAAGCGATGGATCACTATTCACTATAACGACTTTGACATTTGAACACTAGCGCACGTGTTCTTGTCAGCATGAGGGCGAGTAAACTTCAATACAGAATTACCATTTTTGGGTAGGCTATTGGTAACGCTTCCTTTTACGGTCCAGTTACCCATGTAAATACTATGTACTTATTTTAGTAACTACAATTACTGGGTAATAAGTAGTACTAACCCT
>JAQIUQ010007693.1:32500-109612 GCA_030378365.1 Hybognathus amarus | reverse complement strand
TCATCAGTGTAAATTAGAAAGTTGTCCGGCTTGAGGAGAATATATGAATATATGAAACGATGAGATCAACATGTGTACTGAGTTTCATATTATTACATGCAAGCGTGTTTGATTTATGGACCAAGTTTTTGGACCCCGTTCCAGGGGGCGCTGTCTAGCCCCCTTGCCACACCCGGGTACCATCTTCAGCCCGGCTCTGATGGCTGTGGGATCTGACCTGTGTGCAAAGTTTCAAGAGTTTTCAAACCCATTAAGGGCCCCAAAAGCCGCTAAGAGACTCAAAATCATCAAAAAAAAGGAATGTTAAAGTTTGATGCGTTGCTATGGCAACATTATCTTAGATATTGAATAATGCTTTCACAGCTCTTCATCTGGCGTGTGTTTACATTATACAGATGAAGTTTGAAGCAAATCGGGTAAAAGTAAGAGTGTGATTTCAAAGCATTTTGAAAGTGAAACACTTTCTGCTGCCAGTTGGTGGCGCTATATATTTGACTCACAATAGTCACATCCATGTGATCGGCCTCTTACAACGAACAAACACACTGCTGAAGTTTCATCAAGATCAGTTAATGTATGCAGAAGTTTTAACACACTTCCTTTTTGATTTATTTACTTACTTTTTTTGATTTATGGACCAAGTTAATTTAATTAATACACTAATTATATAAAACTATTGTCAATGCACTACAATTAAACAGGTTATATGCCTTTACTTATAAAAAAATAAAAATAAAAACTTATTTAAAAAATACCAGGCTTAAGAAATGTATTTACTTTAGCAGGCCAGACACACAGTGAAAAACTGATTAAGCCCCCTCCCCCTACACACACACACACACACACACACACACACACACACACACACACACACACACACACACACACACACACACACACACACACACACACACACACACACACACACACACACACAGAGACTGTGTGTCAAGAGACTCAAAGGCAAAGACAGGCCTAGGCTCAGAAAGAGCATGATCATATTCAAACTACAATATCTGACTTTCTGTGGGTTTGAGCTTATTATTGTTAATTAGAAAGTTGTTTGGCTTGAATAGAACAATATACACGGCAAGTTTTGTAACTGTCAGTAAAACTAACCAAGTTATAACACACTTTATGTGTCCTTTTTTAGTCAAAAAAATCCGCCACGGCCAAACCGTTCGAGATATCACAAATCCGTCCGGAATTTAGCATCCTCAATGTCTTGACTTCATGCATATCGAGTTTGGTGGTGATTGGTAACAGCATGGGTTGTAATTTGATGTTTTTCTAGGACATTTATTTAAAAAAAAAAAACATAATTCCCGACTTCCGTTTGAACTGTCGTAAAACTTAGAGCACGAAAGTTGTTTGGCCTGATGTGATCTATGAGTGTACCGAGTTTCATATTAATCCATGCACGTGTGTTTCTATTTATGGACAAATGTTCGAATCCCTAAAAGAATGCATCCTAAAGAATGGTAAAGTTTGATGCGTCGCCACGGCAACAGTTTCAAAGATATCAAGAATCCATTCATAGGTCTTCATCTGCCGTGTATTTACATTATACAGATGAAGTTTGAAGCAAATCGGGTAAAAAGTAAGAGTGTGATTTCAAAGCATTTTGAAAGTGAAACACTTTCTGCTGCCAGTTGGTGGCGCTATATATTTGACTCACAATAGTCACATCCATGTGATCGGCCTCTTACAACGAACAAACACACTGCTGAAGTTTCATCAAGATCAGTTAATGTATGCAGAAGTTTTAACACACTTCCTTTTTGATTTATTTACTTACTTTTTTGATTTATGGACCAAGTTAATTTAATTAATACACTAATTATATAAAACTATTGTCAATGCACTACAATTAAACAGGTTATATGCCTTTACTTATAAAAAAATAAAAATAAAAACTTATTTAAAAAATACCAGGCTTAAGAAATGTATTTACTTTAGCAGGCCAGACACACAGTGAAATGATTAAGCCCCCTCCCCCTACACACACACACACACACACACACACACACACACACACACACACACACACACAGACTGTGTGTCAAGAGACTCAAAGGCAAAGACAGGCCTAGGCTCAGAAAGAGCATGATCATATTCAAACTACAATATCTGACTTTCTGTGGGTTTGAGCTTATTATTGTTAATTAGAAAGTTGTTTGGCTTGAATAGAACAATATACACGGCAAGTTTTGTAACTGTCAGTAAAACTAACCAAGTTATAACACACTTTATGTGTCCTTTTTTAGTCAAAAAATCCGCCACGGCTAAACCGTTCGAGATATCACAAATCCGTCCGTAATTTAGCATCCTCAATGTCTTGACTTCATGCACACCGAGTTTGGTGGTGATTGGTAACAGCATGGGTTGTAATTTTATGTTTTTCTAGGACATTTATTTAAAAAAAAAAAACATAATTCCCGACTTCCGTTTGAACTGTCGTAAAACTTAGAGCACGAAAGTTGTTTGGCCTGATGTGATCTATGAGTGTACCGAGTTTCATATTAATCCATGCACGTGTGTTTGATTTATGGACAAATGTTCGAATCCCTAAAAGAATGCATCCTAAAAGAATGGTAAAGTTTGATGCGTCGCCACGGCAACAGTTTCAAAGATATCAAGAATCCATTCATAGGTCTTCATCTGCCGTGTATTTACATTATACAGATGAAGTTTGAAGCAAATCGGGTAAAAATAAGAGGGTGATTTCAAAGCATTTTGAAAGTGACACACTTCCTGCTGCCAGTTGGTGGCGCTATAACTTTGACTCACAATAGTCACATCCATGTGATCGTCCTCTACAGCGAACGCACTGCTGAAGTTTCATCCAGATCAGTTAATGTATGCTGAAGTTATGACACACTTCCTGTTTCACGTTTCTCGCCATAGTTTCGTTTCCCTCGCCACGGCCAAACCGTTCGAGATATCAAAAATCCCCACACAAACTTTCATCCTCAATGTCTTGACTTCACGCTGACCGAGTTTCGTCGAATTTGGATCAGAGCTCTAGGAGGAGTATTTAAAAGTTCATTGCGTGTGTTTTACAAAAAAACCTCAATAGCCGACTTCCTGTTGGGCTGGGGTAAAAAGTAAGAACGTGAGGTATAGATGAAATTCTGCTATCGACATGTGTACCGAGTTTCATATTATTACATGCAAGTGTGTTTGAGTTATGGACCAGGTGTTCGGACCCCATTCCAGGGGGCGCTGACGAGCCGCCCTGCCACGCCCGGGTACCAGCTTCAGCCCGGCTCTGATGGCCGCGGGTTCTGACCCGTGTGCAAAGTTTCAAGAGTTTTCGAGCATGTTAAGGGCCCCAAAAGTGCCCGAGATTCGCTAGAAAAAAAAAAAAAATAAAAAGAAAAATAAATAAATAAATAATCGGAAGGAAAACAATAGGGCTCTGCGCCCTTTCAGGGCTTGGGCCCTAATAATATATACATATATATATATATATAAATATAGCTGCGAGCAGCCGCATCGCGGGCCCAAGCCGGTGGCACCGCAACCCCGTGCTGAGCACTGGGATCGGTACCGCCGGCTTTGGCCCTCCATCGCTGCTCGCAGCTATATATACATATATATATATATATATATATATATATATATATATATATATATATATATATATATATATATATAGAGCCGGTGGCAGCGCCACCTTGGTGCCTTTAGGGTTATTCTGCACAACGTGCAAAAACGTAACCCCTGCTTTGGAATACATACTAGTATGTATTCCACAATTGGAATACATACTAACATACTCGTCAGAACTGAATAGTTGATATCTGAATGACAGATCACCATAGAAGTCAATGGAAAAAATGTGACTAGAGTAACAAAAGAATAGTTACTAGTCACCATTGAAATAAGTACTAGTGTCTAATGAATAAGTACTAGTATCTATTTAATAGGTACTAGTATCTAATGAATAAGTACTAGTAACTAATTAATAAGCATTGGTATGTAATGAATAAGGACTAGCATCTAATGAATAAGTACTAGTATCTAATAAATGAGGACTAGTGTCTAATGAATAAGTACTAGTATCTTTAAAAAGGTACTAGTACCTAAAGAATAAACACTAGTATCTAAAGAAAAGGCACTAGTATCTAAAGAATAAGCACTAGTAGCTAATGAATAAGTACTAGTACTTAATGGAATAGATACTAGTATCTAAAATAAGTACTAGTAGCATGAAAATAGAGACTAGTAGGTTAAAATGATTAAATGTTAAAACGGTTTGCCATACTCTATCTGTCGTTTCGACTAGTCACAATTACGTTACACAGATATCTTAAATGATAATACAAACTATCCAAAATGTAATTACGACTAGAAAGACGTTGTTGATATCTACAATGTTAATTACGAATAGTCAAACTTAGCTTTTAAATGTTAAAAGGGCTTGCCATACAGAAGTGTAGGCTCAGAGAGACACTCAACATTTTCAAACCAAAATATCTGACTTTCTGTGGGTCCTAGCTCATGAGTGTAAATTAGAAAGTTGTCCGGCTTGAGGAGAACATATGAATATATGAAACGATGAGATCAACATGTGTACTGAGTTTCATATTATTACATGCACGTGTGTTTGATTTATGGACAAATGTTCGAATCCCTAAAAGAATGCATCCTAAAAGAATGGTAAAGTTTATGCGTCGCCACGGCAACAGTTTCAAAGATATCAAGAATCCATTCATAGGTCTTCATCTGCCGTGTATTTACATTATACAGATGAAGTTTGAAGCAAATCGGGTAAAAAATAAGAGGGTGATTTCAAAGCATTTTGAAAGTGACACACTTCCTGCTGCCAGTTGGTGGCGCTATAACTTTGACTCACAATAGTCACATCCATGTGATCGTCCTCTTACAGCGAACGCACTGCTGAAGTTTCATCCAGATCAGTTAATGTATGCTGAAGTTATGACACACTTCCTGTTTCACGTTTCTCGCCATAGTTTCGTTTCCTCGCCACGGCCAAACCGTTCGAGATATCAAAAATCCCCACGCAAACTTTCATCCTCAATGTCTTGACTTCACGCTGACCGAGTTTCGTCGAATTTGGATCAGAGCTCTAGGAGGAGTATTTAAAAGTTCATTGCGTGTGTTTTACAAAAAAACCTCAATAGCCGACTTCCTGTTGGGCTGGGTAAAAGTAAGAACGCGAGGTATAGATGAAATTCTGCTATCGACATGTGTACCGAGTTTCATATTATTACATGCAAGTGTGTTTGAGTTATGGACCAGGTGTTCGGACCCCATTCCAGGGGGCGCTGACGAGCCGCCCTGCCACGCCCGGGTACCAGCTTCAGCCCGGCTCTGATGGCCGCTGGTTCTGACCCGTGTGCAAAGTTTCAAGAGTTTTCGAACATGTTAAGGGCCCCAAAAGTGCCCGAATAGTCGCTAGAAAAAAAAAAAAAATAAAAAAAAATAAATAATCGGAAGGAAAACAATAGGGCTCTGCGCCCTTTCAGGGCTTGGGCCCTGAAAAATCGGAAGGAAACAATAGGGCTCTTGCGCCCTTTCAGGGCTTGGGCCCTGAATAATAAATAATCCTAAGGAAAACAATAGGGCCTTCGCCCTTTCAGGGCTTGGGCCCTAGAATATAGCTGCGAGCACGCGATTGCGGGCCCAAGCCAGTGGCCACCGCAACCCCGGTGCCTTTAGTTACCTAAAGGCACCGGGGTGGGCGGTACCGCCGCCTTTGGCCCGCAATCGCTGCTCGCAGCTATATTTACACACACACACACATATATATATACATATATATATATATATATATATATATACATATAGCCGGTGGCACCGCCACCCTGGTGCCTTTAGGGTTATTGTGCACAAACGTAACTCCCGCTTCTGACTGTCGAAAGAAGTGTGCTGAAGAGCTTGCATCAGTGAGGGCTCGGCAAAAGTGCGCATCGAGGGCACATTTCAACCACAAAGTATGCGTGAGCAGCCTTCTGAAAGGTCAGGTGTACATCCAGGTCTACATCTACTTGTGTTTACATTTTAGTAGTTAGGGTTACGCCGATCCGATATCTGATACTCAGGATCAGTATCGGCTCAGATATTGCCAATTTTGCCGGATCGGTATTCGATCAGACGAGGCTGATTCAAATCCTGCATTGTGCGTATACTATTCTATGTTATTGTTAAGCCCCACAAAAGGCACACAAACAGCCCGTCGTGTTCGGTTAGTCAATGATGAAACTATCTTCAAGATGATTCAATGTTAATACTATTATACTTGATCTGTAGATAAAGGTCTATGGTTTTGAATAAAGAAACTCTATCTTTCTGGACTTTATTGCTGTAACTTAATCATGTTACTTTCTACCGGGTGATCACAACACTAGAGTAGAGTCAGAGCTCTATAATTCTTCTTCACACGCACAGTAACTGAAATTTAAAACTTAAAAGAAAAGGCTCAATAAACTATTGCATAGATAGACAATGTATAATCCACTGTCCATCAATATTGTTACGGAGCAGGCTCCCGCACCGCCTCCTCTCAGCCAGCAGAGGGAGCCATCACCTGAGTACTAACTCTTAGTAGGACTTCACTTACCATAATGCACCACCCCTGGGACTGATTACACACACACCTGAACCTAATCAGACTTCCTATTTAAGCCACACTCAAACATTGATTCAGTGCGAAGTATTGCATTGCCACGGCTGTAATGACTGAGCGGTTTTCCCTGATCTGCCTGCCTTGTGTACCGACCTTGGATTGTTCTATCACCCTTGTTTGCCTGCTGCCTGCCCTGATTCGGATTGTTTTGGATTACTGTTGTCTGCTGCCTGCCCTGATCTCCTGCCTGTCCCCGGACCCATCTCTGTGCCTGTTCTGTGATAACCCTGCTCTGCCGATCTCTGACCCTTGCCTGTTTGACCTGTCTTTAATAAAGCTGCAAATGGATTCCAATCTGTCTCAAGCCTCGTTACAAATATGTATTTCCTTTGTGCTTTGAACCTTTCAATGCGGACTGGACACGGCTGCGCGTTGTAACTCCACGTGGCTTCAAGCGCATCATTCTCCGCTCAGGATGCGCATAAGCACTTTGTGCCGCACTGTACTGAGCCTTTCATATCATAATGCAGTGACGCAATGACAGATTATTAATTACCTTTCTTGTTCTTTCCTATCTATCATATGTTGCTACCTCATTAAACATCGGCACTATACATTTAAAACACGTCCTCAATTTTTTAATAGCCATGACTATATCTAAAATAATTTATCTTTTTGATTTTTGGTATCTTGTTTTTCATTAATGTATTTTAGTATTTTTATAAAGAGCAATGTGTATTATCCACTAATCTAGTTTATAATAGCATTTTTTGTCATAGATTATGATAATATATTTTTTGGAATTGTTGTTTATCTTTATAATGAAGTTGTCTGTATTAAGTAGATTGTGTTTAAAACACAAGAGTGATTATTAGTTTAACACACAGAGTTATGGAAATTCTACTTGATCTCCCAAGTGTGTGTGATCTCCCATGTGTGTGTGGCTGGCTATATAGCCAGCCACACATACACACACACATACAGAGACACCAGCCCCCACCCTCCCCACACAGACACACACACACACGCTGGGAGATCTCTCTCTGTCTCTCTCTGAGACAAAATCCACTTATAAACTACAATATCTGACTTTCTGTTGGTTTGAGCTTATTATTGTTAATTAGAAAGTTGTTTGGCTTGAATAGAACAATATACACGGCAAGTTTTTGTAACTGTCAGTAAAACTAACCAAGTTTATGTACTAACACTTTATGTGTCCTTTTTTACTCATAACATTCATTTCCTCGCCACGGCCAAACCGTTCGAGATATCAAAAATCCGTCCGGAATTTAGCATCCTCAATGTCTTGACTTCATGCACACCGAGTTTGGTGGTGATTGGTAACAGCATGGGTTGTAATTTGATGTTTTTCTAGGACATTTATTAAAAAAAAAAAACATAATTCCCGACTTCCGTTTGAACTGTCGTAAAACTTAGAGCACGAAAGTTGTTTGGCCTGATGTGATCTATGAGTGTACCGAGTTTCATATTAATCCATGCACGTGTGTTTGATTTATGGACAAATGTTCGAATCCCTAAAAGAATGCATCCTAAAAGAATGGTAAAGTTTGATGCATTGCCACGGCAACACTTTCAAAGATATCAAGAATCCATTCATAGGTCTTCATCTGCCGTGTATTTACATTATACAGATGAAGTTTGA
Organism: Hybognathus amarus; assembly: GCA_030378365.1. Taxonomy (NCBI): domain Eukaryota; kingdom Metazoa; phylum Chordata; class Actinopteri; order Cypriniformes; family Leuciscidae; genus Hybognathus; species Hybognathus amarus. Next base: position 101,354 of record JAQIUQ010007693.1, on the reverse strand, counting down.
AGCAAATCGGGTAAAAATAAGAGGGTGATTTCAAAGCATTTTGAAAGTGACACACTTCCTGCTGCCAGTTGGTGGCGCTATAACTTTGACTCACAATAGTCACATCCATGTGATCGTCCTCTTACAGCGAACGCACTGCTGAAGTTTCATCCAGATCAGTTAATGTATGCTGAAGTTATGACACACTTCCTGTTTCACGTTTCTCGCCATAGTTTCGTTTCCTCGCCACGGCCAAACCGTTCGAGATATCAAAAATCCCCACGCAAACTTTCATCCTCAATGTCTTGACTTCACGCTGACCGAGTTTCGTCGAATTTGGATCAGAGCTCTAGGAGGAGTATTTAAAAGTTCATTGCGTGTGTTTTACAAACAAACCTCAATAGCCGACTTCCTGTTGGGCTGGGGTAAAAAGTAAGAACGCGAGGTATAGATGAAATGATGCTATCGACATGTGTACCGAGTTTCATATTATTACATGCAAGTGTGTTTGAGTTATGGACCAAGTGTTCTGACCCCGTTCCAGGGGGCGCTGACGAGCCGCCCTGCCACGCCCGGGTACCAGCTTCAGCCCGGCTCTGATGGCCGCGGGTTCTGACCCGTGTGCAAAGTTTCAAGAGTTTCGAGCATGTTAAGGGCCCCAAAAGTGCCCGAATAGTCGCTAGAAAAAAATAAAAATAAAATATAGCTGCGAGCAGCCGATTGCGGGCCCAAGCCGGTGGCACCGCAACCCCGGTGCCTAAAGGCACCGGGATGGCGGACCGCCGGCTTTGGCCCTCCATCGCTGCTCGCAGCTAGTATTTATATATATATATATATATATATATATATATATATAAAGCCGGTGGCACCGCCACCTTGGTGCCTTTAGGGTTATTCTGCACGACGTGCAAAAAACGTAACCCCTGCTTTGGAATACATACTAGTATGTATTCCACAATTGGAATACATACTAACATACTAGTCAGAACTGAATAGTTGATATCTGAATGACAGATCACCATAGAAGTCACTGGAAAAAATGTGACTAGTAACAAAAGAATAGTTACTAGTCACCATTGAAATAAGTACTAGTGTCTAATGAATAAGTACTAGTATCTATTTAATAGGTACTAGCATCTAATGAATAAGTACTAGTAACTAATTAATAAGCATTGGTATGTAATGAATAAGGACTAGCATCTAATGAATAAGTACTAGTATCTAATAAATAAGGACTAGTGTCTAATGAATAAGTACTAGTATCTTTAAAAAGGTACTAGTACCTAAAGAATAAACACTAGTATCTAAAGAAAAGGCACTAGTATCTAAAGAATAAGCACTAGTAGCTAATGAATAAGTACTAGTACTTAATGGAATAGATACTAGTATCTAAAAAATAAGTACTAGTAGCATGAAAATAGAGACTAGTAGGTTAAAATGATTAAATGTTAAAACGGCTTGCCATACTCTATCTGTCGTTTCGACTAGTCACAATTACGTTACAGATATCTTAAATGATAATACAAACTATCCAAAATGTAATTACGACTAGAAAGACGTTGTTGATATCTACAATGTTAATTACGAATAGTCAAACTTAGCTTTTAAATGTTAAAAGGGCTTGCCATACAGAAGTGTAGGCTCAGAGAGACACTCAACATTTTCAAACCAAAATATCTGACTTTCTGTGGGTCCTAGCTCATGAGTGTAAATTAGAAAGTTGTCCGGCTTGAGGAGAATATATGAATATATGAAACGATGAGATCAACATGTGTACTGAGTTTCATATTATTACATGCAAGCGTGTTTGATTTATGGACCAAGTTTTTGGACCCCGTTCCAGGGGGCGCTGTCTAGCCCCCTTGCCACACCCGGGTACCATCTTCAGCCCGGCTCTGATGGCTGTGGGATCTGACCTGTGTGCAAAGTTTCAAGAGTTTTCAAACCCATTAAGGGCCCCAAAAGCCGCTAAGAGACTCAAAATCATCAAAAAAAGGAATGTTAAAGTTTGATGCGTTGCTATGGCAACATTATCTTAGATATTGAATAATGCTTTCACAGCTCTTCATCTGGCGTGTGTTTACATTATACAGATGAAGTTTGAAGCAAATCGGGTAAAAGTAAGAGTGTGATTTCAAAGCATTTTGCAAGTGAAACACTTTCTGCTGCCAGTTGGTGGCGCTATATATTTGACTCACAATAGTCACATCCATGTGATCGGCCTCTTACAACGAACACACTGCTGAAGTTTCATCAAGATCAGTTAATGTATGCAGAAGTTTTAACACACTTCCTTTTTGATTTATGAGGACCAAGTTAATTTAATTAATACACTAATTATATAAAACTATTGTCAATGCACTACAATTAAACAGGTTATATGTCTTTACTTATAAAAAAATAAAAACAAAAACTTATTTAAAAAATACCAGGCTTAAGAAATGTATTTACTTTAGCAGGCCAGACACACAGTGAAATTATTAAGCCCCCTCCCCCTACACACACACACAGAGACTGTGTGTCAAAAGACTCAATCACACACACACACAGACTGTGTGACAGGCCTAGGCTCAGAAAGAGCATGATCATATTCAAACTACAATATCTGACTTTCTGTGGGTTTGAGCTTATTATTGTTAATTAGAAAGTTGTTTGGCTTGAATAGAACAATATACACGGCAAGTTTTGTAACTGTCAGTAAAACTAACCAAGTTATAACACACTTTATGTGTCCTTTTTTAGTCAAAAAAATCCGCCACGGCCAAACCGTTCGAGATATCAAAAATCCGTCCGGAATATAGCATCCTCAATGTCTTGACTTCATGCACACAGAGTTTGGTGGTGATTGGTAACAGCATGGGTTGTAATTTGATGTTTTTCTAGGACAATTATTTAAAAAAAAAAAACATAATTCCCGACTTCCGTTCGAACTGTCGTAAAACTTAGAGCACGAAAGTTGTTTGGCCTGATGTGATCTATGAGTGTACCGAGTTTCATATTAATCCATGCACGTGTGTTTGATTTATGGACAAATGTTCGAATCCCTAAAAGAATGCATCCTAAAAGAATGGTAAAGTTTGATGCGTCGCCACGGCAACAGTTTCAAAGATATCAAGAATCCATTCATAGGTCTTCATCTGCCGTGTATGTACATTATACAGATGAAGTTTGAAGCAAATCGGGTAAAAATAAGAGGGTGATTTCAAAGCATTTTGAAAGTGACACACTTCCTGCTGCCAGTTGGTGGCGCTGATAACTTTGACTCACAATAGTCACATCCATGTGATCGTCCTCTTACAGCGAACGCACTGCTGAAGTTTCATCCAGATCAGTTAATGTATGCTGAAGTTATGACACACTTCCTGTTTCACGTTTCTCGCCATAGTTTCGTTTCCTCGCCACGGCCAAACCGTTCGAGATATCAAAAATCCCCACACAAACTTTCATCCTCAATGTCTTGACTTCTAGCTGACCGAGTTTCGTCGAATTTGGATCAGAGCTCTAGGAGGAGTATTTAAAAGTTCATTGCGTGTGTTTTACAAAAAAACCTCAATAGCCGACTTCCTGTTGGGCTGGGGTAAAAAGCAAGAACGCGAGGTATAGATGAAATTCTGCTATCGACATGTGTACCGAGTTTCATATTATTACATGCAAGTGTGTTTGAGTTATGGACCAGGTGTTCGGACCCCGTTCCAGGGGGCGCTGTCTAGCCCCCTTGCCACACCCGGGTACCATCTTCCCGGCTCTGATGGCTGTGGGATCTGACCTGTGTGCAAAGTTTCAAGAGTTTTCAAACCCATTAAGGGCCCCAAAAGCCGCTAAGAGACTCAAAATCATCAAAAAAAGGAATGTTAAAGTTTGATGCGTTGCTATGGCAACATTATCTTAGATATTGAATAATGCTTTCCACAGCTCTTCATCTGGCGTGTGTTTACATTATACAGATGAAGTTTGAAGCAAATCGGGTAAAAGTAAGAGTGTGATTTCAAAGCATTTTGCAAGTGAAACACTTTCTGCTGCCAGTTGGTGGCGCTATATATTTGACTCACAATAGTCACATCCATGTGATCGGCCTCTTACAACGAACACACTGCTGAAGTTTCATCAAGATCAGTTAATGTATGCAGAAGTTTTAACACACTTCCTTTTTGATTTATGGACCAAGTTAATTTAATTAATACACTAATTATATAAAACTATTGTCAATGCACTACAATTAAACAGGTTATATGTCTTTACTTATAAAAAAATAAAAACAAAAACTTATTTAAAAAATACCAGGCTTAAGAAATGTATTTACTTTAGCAGGCCAGACACACAGTGAAATTATTAAGCCCCCTCCCCTACACACACACACAGAGACTGTGTGTCAAAAGACTCAATCACACACACACACAGACTGTGTGACAGGCCTAGGCTCAGAAAGAGCATGATCATATTCAAACTACAATATCTGACTTTCTGTGAGTTTGAGCTTATTATTGTTAATTAGAAAGTTGTTTGGCTTGAATAGAACAATATACACGGCAAGTTTTGTAACTGTCAGTAAAACTAACCAAGTTATAACACACTTTATGTGTCCTTTTTTAGTCAAAAAAATCCGCCACGGTCAAACCGTTCAAGATATCAAAAATCCGTCCGGAATATAGCATCCTCAATGTCTTGACTTCATGCACACAGAGTTTGGTGGTGATTGGTAACAGCATGGGTTGTAATTTGATGTTTTTCTAGGACAATTATTTAAAAAAAAAAAAACATAATTCCCGACTTCCGTTTGAACTGTCGTAAAACTTAGAGCACGAAAGTTGTTTGGCCTGATGTGATCTATGAGTGTACCGAGTTTCATATTAATCCATGCACGTGTGTTTGATTTATGGACAAATGTTCGAATCCCTAAAAGAATGCATCCTAAAAGAATGGTAAAGTTTGATGCGTCGCCACGGCAACAGTTTCAAAGATATCAAGAATCCATTCATAGGTCTTCATCTGCCGTGTATGTACATTATACAGATGAAGTTTGAAGCAAATCGGGTAAAAATAAGAGGGTGATTTCAAAGCATTTTGAAAGTGACACACTTCCTGCTGCCAGTTGGTGGCGCTATAACTTTGACTCACAATATTCACATCCATGTGATCGTCCTCTTACAGCGAACGCACTGCTGAAGTTTCATCCAGATCAGTTAATGTATGCTGAAGTTATGACACACTTCCTGTTTCACGTTTCTCACCATAGTTTTGTTTCCCCGTCTAAACTTCCGCAGCGTATATAATTAAAATTGGAAATTGACAGTAATGACGCAAAGTAATTGATGAATCATTTTGTTAAAATAAACGGTCCAAACAAAGCGATTCGCAGTGTTGGGGAGTAGTTAACTACAAATAGCTTAGCTACTAACTTAACTACATTTTTCAGTAGCTTGGCAGTAGCTCAGGGTCCGTGTACTTTGCTGCCAACGGATTCTTGTTTTGAAAGGGAAAAAAACTAAAATGAAAAACGGAAAACAACTCATTTTTCGCTTTTTGTCTGATATTAAAAAACGGAAAACCATCTCATTATCCGATCGTCCTTGATCTGTTTATAGATGGAAAGTCTGAAAATCAAACATTGGTCCGTTGCTGCCAACGGATTTTCGTTTTGAAAGGAAAAAAAAAACAAAAAAAAAAACGAAAAACGGCCCGTTTTTCAAACCATTAGTAACCTAAATAGGAAAACAAAAAACAACAAATTTTTCGTTTTCGTTCTTATGTGTATTAAAAAACGGAAAACGAAAAATAATCTCGTTATCACGATTGTCCTTGATCTGTTTATAGATGAAAATCGGAAATCAAAATACGACCCATAAATCGTAATTATTTGCAGCGTCCGTATGGTCAAAACGTCAGGTAAATGACGTATTGGGGATGAGAACGGGCTGGTTTGAGCCTGCGCAGTAGCCTACATCAGGAACTAAGTGCTTATAATAATTCCTAAACGCCCTAAAGGCATACACTTTTTGTAAGAAAAAGTACATACTTTTGAGTGTGTAATAAAAGAGTAGGCAAGCTTTGGGACGTAGTAGCCTACTTCTGACATCTTTAACGGACAGATCAGACAACGGACTGTCGCGTGCATCCTATCGCCGTAAATGACCTGTCAATCATCACGTCACAGTTAAAATCCACCATTCAATCTAATTAAATTTCTTTCCGTTTCGGAGAAATGTTGTCGCACGTTCACCTGCCATGGCAGTGACGTGCCACCGCAGTAGTGGGTCTTTCATGCGAGACTTTCCGAATGTGTTTGCCATTTGAATGTAATGATGTTAAAGGTAGGGCTGGGCGACATATCGCATCACATTGTTATGCGCATCTCGTCGGTAAGCTGGTTCCTTGATTAGTAGTAGGCTACGTAAAATCTCTTTAACCTGCTTTCAGATGGAGCGGCATTTGCCACAAAGTCAAGTCGAAGAGCTACAGTTAACTGACAAAAGAGCCGCAGTTAACCGACAAGCTGAGCCATAACACATTAATATCGCAGAAAATATCGCCAGCGATAATTTATGCGATATGGCTCAGCTTGTCAGTCTAACTACGGCTCTTTGTACACAGCAAAAACTGTTAAATTAACACTCTTGGGAGTATATGAGTCCACTCTCAAATCCACAATGTGTCTGTCTGTGTAAAATGCGTACATACGAGACTTGTTTAAATAGGCAACATTTATGTTGTGAATAAATAACAATGAATTGTTGTTGTACCAGCAATAATTCCAAGTTTTGTTTTTCAATGTAGAAATTTCAAATGTCATGATTTGCCACATACAAACTAAGGCCTACTCGGCATCTCTTCCCTCCCACTTCAAGCACTGTACAGTCAGGGCTGCCAACTTTAACGCATTGAGCCACACCCCCGATTTCTCACGCTAAAGGGTTAAGCCAGTCGGCAAAATACCTGAAAGATAAGTTTATCTATAAATCCACCAGTTGAGCCACTTCGTCATCGACTAGTTTTACCGCAAATCAGTTAAAATATCCTCTTAATCTAGTCTAGAGCGATCAGTGCATACAAGACAGATGCTGAGACTCCTAACGGCACGGAAGCAAAACCAGGACTGGAGTCAAAGCCAATTCCTCTCTGCACTCTTAAGCATTCTGTTATCACTCCGATGACATCCACTACGGGTTTTCCAGTCTCACTCACAGGAAAAACTGCTCTGTGTTTGCGTGAGCTAAGTGCACACATTTCTCTAAAACACCCAGCACAAACAGAATGCCTTTTCTTTAAGTCTTGTGCTGTTTTATGAAGTCAAAAAGCAATATCATGGTTTCGTTTTTTAGTTAATTGGCAAAATATAACGCTAGAGACCTTCATGTTAGTTTATACATTCTCATATGTTTGGCATGATGGTTCAATTCGAACTCTCAATTGCTAAGCGGCGTCAGACTCTTTCATGAACAAACACGCCTTGCGATTACTCACGCCACTGTAGCTGTCACGTGACGGTGTGTTTTTGTCTATAAAGACACTAAAGGAGGCTTTCAGTGCAAATAATAGGCTATGACTCCTCTGACCCCGCGGATAAATCTCAGCTGAGCTAAACTTCAAAAGTTGGCAGCTCTGGTACAGTAGCTGATGTACTTTTTCTTCACAAAAAGAGTAGCCTGACATAGGATCAGCCGAATTATAGAAGTATAAGTAGGCGAATGGGGACGCAGTAAAGGATTACGATTTATGGGTCGTATTTTGGTCCGTGTAACGCTTTCACAATTAATTTTTCGGACCATAAAATGCAAATGAAAAAAAATAAAAATGGAAACCAGACATACATTTTTCTTGTTTTTCCAGTTACATTATTAATGTATTTGCCTTTTTCTCCCTTTTTTTCAATTTTACTTGTGCTAAATTGTGACTTCAGAAACAAACATTTGAATTAATGAAATCTAACTGATTTTTTTAATTTTCGTCTTGTAATTGCGCGTTGGCGGTACCATTAGCATGGGGGCGTGGCCGTGGACTGACTTTACTATCATTTCATTGATGCAACTGCTTTATTTGCAATGCACGTTGAGGAGAAGTTTAAAAGACGGAACACAGGACGAAATTTTTCACTCTTAGTGACAGTTTTTATTGATAATAACTGCACTGTTAACCCTTGCTGTAAAAAATGTCCACATTCTGACAATATCAAGCCATTTTCCATTAAAAATTGTTGCCAGTATTTTACTCGTCCATTTAGCGAATCTGAGGCGAAATCTATTACAGTCTATGGGCGAAATATGCTTCTTGTGGTCAGTGTTGTGCCAGTTCATACTTAAAAAGAACTTAGCTCGAAGTTCAGTTCACACAGATGATAATGAACTAGTTCATGTTCATAGTTCATTTTTTTTAAAGGAACTAAGTTCACATATCTAAAAATGAACTAGTTCACGTTCATTTGTTAAATGCTTTTTAAGATAGGCCACTATCTTACTCAATCGAACCTCTTTACCATCCATTACCAGCTGCAAATCACTGCCACTCCAAAATCCTCCTGCCAGCCATCTCCCTGACTGTCACCACGGTTCTCTTCGGCTTTTTAGTGTCCTCCAGCTAAGTCCGGGACACATTTTTTTATGTGACGGTCATAAGGATCACGCATGGAACCCGTCGTCCTTTCCGACTGTTACATAAAAAAAAAAAAAAAGTCACATTTAGTAACAAAACCTAGTGACGAAGTGGCGTCGTTGCGTCTGCCATGGTCCCCAGTGGACCATGGAATGCAAAAGACGTACCTCTTTATCATCCATTGGTCCCCAGTGGACCATGGCAACGCACAAGGCGAACCTCTTTACCATCCATTGGTCCCCAGTGGACCATGCAGCGCACAAGGCGACACTAAAGTGCCACTCTCTCCGCATGGGCATGGCAGCGCATTTGTTGTTCATTTCATAATTTTGAATCTTCCATGTCATAGTCTGTGACTACTTCTTTATGTCATCATTTTCTGTCTTTCTTTCTTGTAATCAATTGCTTCACTCTGCAGACCTGTGCTCTGTCCGTTTTTTTGAGGATTCAATGTGATTTTGCATTTTGCCCTTTTCTATTTTAATTAAATTATAAATTCAATTATTTTCATTTTAAAATATATATAAAAAAAAAATATATATATATATATATATATAAAGAACTTGTAAGCCTAAGTATTTTTAATTTCCGTAGAATGGCCCATATGAAATAAAGAAGATGTATTTGAATCAGAGAGATAAGACTTAAAGTCCCTATAAAGGCAATTCTACAAAAAAGTTCTAACACATTATAAAATTACATATGTATTGCTAAAACATATTACAAAGCCTGAGAACTGTGAAGTACTGAAATGTGCAATAGACCATCACGATTAAAACCGTGCAGGCTACTGAGTTCTCTAGCTAATATCACCGTCGACAGCTTTCACGCCAGTGGGCGTGGCTTCCACGCAGCCAGCGGACACGCCCACAGCGCTTTGAGAACAGAGGTAACTGCTCATTTTTTCAAGATTTTGATAGCTTATTTTATGTACTTGTCGGCTTTTTTTATCATTCAAATTTGGCTGGGTGGCTAATAACACATTTTTCTGTGGTGTGACAAACTCAGAACACATACTTAATTTTGACTTTACAGGGACTTTAAAACAGAAGCAGACTGGAGGGCTTACATTTTTTTTCCATTTTCAAGAAAAAAGAAACAAGCTTCCATGGTAAGTGGTGTGCAGAACATGAAATCCACAGGGAGGAGTCGGATCCAGATCCAACTCCTCCCACTCCTCCACATGGGAGGAGTCGAATCCAGATCGAACTCCTCCCACTCCTCCAAGCAAAAAATCTAAAAGTACTAAATTGCGCATAACTCCTAGACTGTTTGAGCTAGAATCACGATTTTCGCATCACTGCGATCCCTGGCTCAAGCCGAACAAGATGTATATCTCCGATTTCCATTTCGGGGACCATGGCGCCCGCGCCGAGGCCACACTGAAAGGGGAGCAAGGGCGGGCGCCATGGGGACCATGGCGCCCGCCGCGAGGCCACACTGAAAGGGGAGCAAGGGCGGGCGCCATGGGGACCATGGCGCCCGCCCGAGGCCACACTGAAAGGGGAGCAAGGGCGGGCGCCATGGGGACCATGGCGCCCGCCCGAGGCCACACTGAAAGGGGAGCAAGGGCGGGCGCCATGGGGACCATGGCGCCCGCCCGAGGCCACACTGAAAGGGGAGCAAGGGCGGGCGCCATGGGGACCATGGCGCCCGCCCGAGGCCACACTGAAAGGGGAGCAAGGGCGGGCGCCATGGGGACCATGGCGCCCGCCGCAGGCCACACTGAAAGGGGAGCAAGGGCGGGCGCCATGGGACCATGGCGCCCGCCCGAGGCCACACTGAAAGGGGAGCAAGGGCGGGCGCCATGGGACCATGGCGCCCGCCCGAGGCCACACTGAAAGGGGAGCAAGGGCGGGCGCCATGGGACCATGGCGCCCGCCCGAGGCCACACTGAAAGGGGAGCAAGGGCGGGCGCCATGGGGACCATGGCGCCCGCCCGAGGCCACACTGAAAGGGGAGCAAGGGCGGGCGCCATGGGGACCATGGCGCCCGCCCGAGGCCACACTGAAAGGGGAGCAAGGGCGGGCGCCATGGGGACCACTGGCGCCCGCCCCGAGGCCACACTGAAAGGGGAGCAAGGGCGGGCGCCATGGGGACCATGGCGCCCGCCGCGAGGCCACACTGAAAGGGGAGCAAGGGCGGGCGCCATGGGGACCATGGCGCCCGCCCGAGGCCACACTGAAAGGGGAGCAAGGGCGGGCGCCATGGGGACCATGGCGCCCGCCGAGGCCACACTGAAAGGGGAGCAAGGGCGGGCGCCATGGGGACCATGGCGCCCCGCCCGAGGCCACACTGAAAGGGGAGCAAGGGCGGGCGCCATGGGGACCATGGCGCCCGCCCGAGGCCACACTGAAAGGGGAGCAAGGGCGGGCGCCATGGGGACCATGGCGCCCGCCCGAGGCCACACTGAAAGGGGAGCAAGGGCGGGCGCCATGGGGACCATGGCGCCCGCCCGAGGCCACACTGAAAGGGGAGCAAGGGCGGGCGCCATGGGTCCTCAAATCTGGATGGATGGATGGATGGATGGATGGATGGATGGATGGATGGATGGATGGATGGATGGATGGATGGATGGATGGATGGATGGATGGATGGATGGATGGATGGATGGATGGATGGATGGATGGATGGATGGATGGATGGATGGATGGATGGATGGATGGATGGATGGATGGATGGATGGATGGATGGATGGATGGATGGATGGATGGATGGATGGATGGATGGATGGATGGATGGATGGATGGATGGATGGATGGATGGATGGATGGATGGATGGATGGATGGATGGATGGATGGATGGATGGATGGATGGATGGATGGATGGATGGATGGATGGATGGATGGATGGATGGATGGATGGATGGATGGATGGATGGATGGATGGATGGATGGATGGATGGATGGATGGATGGATGGATGGATGGATGGATGGATGGATGGATGGATGGATGGATGGATGGATGGATGGATGGATGGATGGATGGATGGATGGATGGATGGATGGATGGATGGATGGATGGATGGATGGATGGATGGATGGATGGATGGATGGATGGATGGATGGATGGATGGATGGATGGATGGATGGATGGATGGATGGATGGATGGATGGATGGATGGATGGATGGATGGATGGATGGATGGATGGATGGATGGATGGATGGATGGATATTTATTTAATTTACAAAAAAATAAATATATTTTTTTTACCTCCTGGCCTCCAGTCCTCCGGCCTCCAGTCCTCCGGCCTCCAGTCCTCCGGCCTCCCAGTCCTCCGGCCTCCGAAACAAAACATCTTACTTCCGTCCGTCCGTCCTTCCGTCACATTAAAAGATCATAAAAAGAAGACCTAAAAAGAAGACTAAAGTCATAATGTGTTGGTTTTTAATGAATGAATCTACAGCACTGAGGCTACACAGAGATCCTGCTTGAGCAGGAACCATCAGAACATTTCCCTCCGCAGGAACAGCTGGAGAAAACTGCAGAGATACCTGGAACAAGGACCAACACGCTGTAGGACACACACACACCAACATTCCCAAATTGAAAAATAGCCACATCATTCAGTACATGGTTCTGGAAACACATATCAGTGTCAAACGGCACATTAGCAGCAACTAAATTCTCACCGGGAAGAACGCTGTAGACCAGAATCTGCACTGCTGGAGCCATATTGACGCTGACAGACAACTGGAACGGACAAACTGGGAAACATCAGAACAAAATAAAGAACTGACCAACCACAAGACAAGAAAATAAAGCATCATTCACTTGCCACAGGACTCAACTTTCAGTCCCATAACTGCAACGCTGTAGGTCTGCGGTGTGTTTAGTCACATCAGACTTGGGCAAAACTAAACCAGAAACAAAGCGCTTTAGGTTAAGGCCTCAGATCTGTCATTGAACTGCACATACAGAACAACTTACCGTATTTTTTCACCTCAAAAACTTGGGAAACTTCTCAGTCAGCAATAAAAGCCTTTAGGGTGTACATCCCATCTGAGCCTCTGGGTATCCAATATCAGTCTTTGTCTGAGGAAACATTTGTCCACTGACCAACAAATTAACAGCTCAGAGAAAATCTGCAAAGAAAGAAAAGTGCAAAAAGCTGCATTGGCTCCATTCAAGCTCTTAAGGGGGTCGCACACCAGACGCGCAGCGCCGCGCCGCGTCACGCAGCGCCACGTCTTTAAAATTCGAACACATTATTCTCTTTGAGTGTACACACACCGGCGGCGCCATTCGCCGTCTGTCCGCGGCGCCCAGCGACGGCTCAGGACCGTGTTCAAAACCCTGCAGCACCACAGAGCGCCATTTACATAGTTTTATATCAAATTGAAATTATTTTTGTCTTAAATCGTTGCTGATGGGTCCTGACTTCGCCCTATGCTGCAATATACATTTCGTTTTGCATTCATTTACAGAAATCAGCTGCTTGAATGACAATTGCTGATGTTATTGGATTTTTCAGGTGAGATTCTCAATTCATTCAGTGAACGGATGCTCTGAGGTAAAGTTTTCAGACTGCAGACTCAGCAACGATTGTATTTAATTGTGTAGTACAATAATTACATAGAACAGACATTATCTTCATCTCCTGTCATTAAACATTGCAATATTGCTGGCCATACACTGATGAGAAAGTGCGCGTCCGGTGTGCGATACCTTGAGTTGTCCTAGATTACGCGGCGCTGCGCGTCTGTGTTCTACTCCTTTACACTTTAAGCGAACTCACCTGGCAACCACGAGGCAGACTACTGCAAGACAAGACAGGAATAATAAACATTTAAAAGCAGTCATTGAAGTTGAAATTTCTGCATCTTAAAAGAACCTGCATTTAATTTGCTTTTAATTTATGGTCGGAACACTCAAAATGGTGAAACATCTGGTCTTACCATTTGATCAAAAGGCACAAATTTGGGATCCATGGAGACAACTCTGAAATTAACTGCAAAGACACCAACAAACTCACATATATTGCATAATGCATTTGAAGATGATAGCTTCAACCAAGGGTCATTCACAGCTCACCCTGTTTGTCCTGGATTGTAAATAAGTTTGTCTGTTTGGATGAAGGTCAAAGGTAACGGCTGAACATGATTTGCTCTTCAGTCGCTCTGAAGACTTTCCTTGAACAAAGAGGAAGATTTAGTAGAATTATAACCACAGCCAACCCTCTCCCGTTCAGTGATCCAATAAAGAACAACACAAACTACTCACATACAACAGATTTTACACTTGTAAAACAAAAAGACATATTCATAAACCAAAGCAACAAACACTTTTACTCAGAAACAAAATTAACTCAGTTTAGACAGAACTCAAAACAATAAAAATAAAGTTACGTCTACAAGAGCCATTAAATTGAGACTCACCCAGGCAAAGCAGCAGTGCAGTCACAGCAGGTTTAATTCACAGGAACCCTTGGACATTGTCACACCTGCCAAAGATGAAAAATAATAAAAAAAACAACATTTACTTAAGCCCATATTCGCACGGGATTAAGTATTACCTGGGTGACCATGTGTAAATTTGAAATTACCCACCCACATCTGAATTTCGTGTGGCGCATTTGCACCGGATAAGCGAAGCCTGTGATTGTACTCCAATTTACTGACTTATCTCCCGGATATGATGTCATTAGGCTATAGCTTTGAAATGTCTTGTCTTTATTATGTCTAAAGATCGATAAAACGCGCAGATGAAACAAAAACCTTCCAAAACTATATACGATCTGCTAAATCACAGAGATGTCGATTCGCACGGGACTTATTTATCACAGGACCTCGGTGTTCGGCGAAATATAGTAGGTAATTTGCGGGGGAATTTTTACTTTACAAATTACAGACATGGGTGATTCGCACGGGATTAAGATCAGAGACAAACTCCTACAATTATTAGAAATACTACAGGTCATCAGATATTACTAATCCCATGCGAATAGGGCTTTAGAATTAAAAACAAACTATATTAACTTAAAATCATACATACCAGAGTTTGCAGCACTGTTACACATCGTCACTCGCCTTATGAGAACACACTGAAAACATACAAGCAAGTCAGTCTCCCGTTAACCAAGAAAACTCTTTAAAATACGGAAACTTACCTGGCAGCTATCGCAAGGGCCAGTGCACACCAGAGAGAAAAACCAGAAGCTCTCCTGCTAGCCACAAATATGCTAACGTAAACAACTCAATCAAGTTTCGACTTCAAACCCAACAAGACTTACCATTCTCACCACCTGGCCTTTACAATAGGCAGGTCCAATCATGATGCTATACCTAGCAAACAAACCACTCACATTTCCATAGATCTCACCTGAGCGCCTGATAGAGCTCACAATATTCAGGTGGGAATGCACCTGGGCGGGGGTACACGTGTATCCCCGCCACAATGCTTCTCATTGGTTAGGGCAAAGTGCTGACGTCTGACTTGAGGTGGGGCCCGCATAGACATAATAAATACATAGACGCCCTATTGGCCGCTTTGGAACATTGCTGCGATACGTCAACGGGTCAGCCATTTTGCGGAGGTCAAGACTGCACTGTATCAAATGTAAGTAAACGGGTGAGCTGCGTTTTTCTGGATAAAAACAAGCTGTTTTTACATTTATCAACCGATTTCAGTGGTTTGTATGTGGTGTACAAAAAATTCCATCTCTAGTTATTTAAAACATCGATAGTTAGACTTGTAAAAAAAAAATTAAATAAAGAATGGTCAAGCTCGGCTTGTCATGTATCTGGCTTTTTATTCTTGGATAAGAATGGTGAAGAACCCCATACTGAGATATTTGAATTTGCCTATTGTGGAAAAAGCATTTTCTGTGATAGACCAGATTTTAGCAATAGCATAGATAACTGATGGATCCTTTATGATAATACATACAACTGGGCATACAGTGCAATGCAAATAGTAATTATAACATAAAGTGAGAAGTAATAGCCTAATAGTTTAGTCAATAAATAAACAAATTTAGGCAAATAGGCCTACAGCAAATAAAATGGTAAAGAATAATAGTAAATTATATAAAAATATTGATAATAGTATAGTTTATTAATAATAATAATAATAGCAATAAGACATTTCAATTACAGAATATACACAATATAAAATAGTGAATTGACATATTTAATATTTAGCTCTTTTTGTTAAATTTCAGTTTTATTGATCTGGCTAGCCATTATAACAGAAGTAGCTTCAGTCAAACATACAGCAGGATACAACGCTTAGAACAGCCTGAATATAAAGTAAAATGAAGCTCCACTTTGCCCTCAGCCAAGTCGCTGACCACGTACCCAGGGAACCATTTACAGATATCATGGAGGCCAAAAGATCGCCCGTTAGTTAAACACAAGACGAAACTCCGGTGTTTAACCTCTGAAGTAGACATCCGAGCCAGCGGCAACCGCCAGAAGCACCTGGCCGAGGAAAGGTCTGTTCCAGGCGGTGGCAGACGAGCGCTGAAGCGTAAGCTTACAACTCAGGCCCGGCTCCACGGGGGCCAGGGTGGGCCTGGCCCACCCAATCAGAAGCTTGGCCCACCCTGGCCCCACATAACAGCCAATCACAAAATTGGTGCCGATATTCAATTCAGCTCAGATACGATTATTTTCTATTTTCTACCCAACCCCCTCCTTTTTTTCCCTCCCAAGACAGACTTAGCTCATTCACTCCACAACCTTTGAGGTAAACGGACATGCTGAATTATGAAGCAATATAATGACAGTAACAGCCAATGAACTTTATTAGAATAGTTATTAACATTAGTGAACTTGATTACCACACTCTAGTAGCCTAATAAAACACAACATGCACAGATTTCTTGTTCCGAAAGGACAAAAGAAAACCACTTTAGGTATCCAGGACACAGCTAACGTTACCACCTCATCCATTTGCGGCAAAAACCAGATTCTAAATATAGGCCTACATAGGATTATAAAAATAAAAATGTAAATAATAACAATGGCCAAAAATCTGAAAAGTTATACTATATTAACAGACGTGAGGATAATTCTTAAGAAAAACTGAATTTCAGATAAAATTAACATTTTTAGTTTGTCAAAAGTTTGTTTTAGTTGATGTAAATGGTTATTTTAAAATACCTGCCCTTTTTTAATCAAATCTAGTTATTTAATTGATACAAGATCTATTAAGGGGTCAAACAATATTACAAATGCAAAAAAGAGAGAATGTAAAATAAACATGTTAAACATGTTTATCTCTCTCTCTCTCTCTATATATATATATAAAGTTACTAAATAGTTCCAAAATATGTAAAAAAAATGTAAAAAAATATTAAAAATGAAGAAAAAAAAACAAACACACCAATAACAAACAAACATGCCTTAAATGCATGTTATTAAAATTATATCAACATACATGTGAGACTAAAGTTTTATGTCATCCTCATTTATATTCCCAGGGTACCACTTTTGCTATTTTACTTTATACATATTTTGGTGTTTGCTGATAATTATCTCTCTAACACTTAAGGTGCGTTCCATTCAACCTAAGTGGACTGCGAAGTGGACTTTACAGGGTATTTCGCCATCTTAAGTGAGATTCCAATTCGAAGGTAACGAATATGTTCAAGTTCGAAAGGGCACTGCAAACGGCATAGAGGATAAGGGGAACATCGATACATCACTTCACAGGAAGTCAGTGAAGTCCACTTCAACTGATATACCGTGTTCAGGAAGTAGGGAGCAGTGAACACTGCGACAGGGACCCTGTCCGAATGGAACGCACCTTTACTCTAGTCCTCCACCTCTCACCTATTTTTTGTTGTTGTTGTTTACTTCATAAATCCAAGGTTTCAAGAGCCATCCCCCTGCAAAAATGTACACAACTGTGAGGGGGGTATGAGCAGTAGTAAAACACAGACTTCAAATGAGGTGAACTGCGCCGTGACGTGCTGCTCATTCATTCCTGACAGATGAGCGACGTCTCGTTCGTGTTTATTGTATAAAAAGTGATTCCGTTCAGTCCAGCGTTCGGCGAAATACGTGTAAATCTTCTGTTTACTGTAACTGTGCGTCAATGGCTTTATTTAATGCAGACACTAAAGATTTCCGATTTTTGATGAATTTTATTGATCAAAGTGCATGACAATTTCAGGGCATTTCTTACTAGTGAAATAATTTTAAACAGTGTAAAAGTACAATGTGTTCAAAAATATTAAAAACAAATTAAAAGACTACAAAAACTGTTCAAAAATTAAATCTGAGAAACTGCTGCAATCCAAACCATTAAACCCTGCGGACGAGCATCCGACAGCAGCATTAGTGTTCTCCTGACATTATAAGCCGTGTACAGCCCACAGTAAGAGCTCATTATGAGCAGCAGTGAAGAGCTGAGATCCAGACCAGCTGAAGCTGGCACACGTGAACCGAGTCACTGTGAGACGGGAAATCCTGAAAGCGCCCGCTGGAGGAATGAATCAGCTTCAGGACGCGCTCTGAAACACAAGGCATCACTGTTAGATGACCGTATAACTTCTCAAAGACTTTGTCGGAAGTAAAACGGCACGGGCACACTGACGGTTTGATCCAACAGCGAGCAGCTTTCCAGTCGAACACAGACTGAGACACAGTGCCCAATCGGCCAGAGAGATCGTCCTCACAACCTAGAAAACGAAACACCCCTGCTTCATTATATTCAGGACAATTTCAATTGGTCAATGAAATTGTGTGGAGAGACAACTGAGGTATACGCTCATGGTTATAAAGGTGTGTGTGTGTGTATAAATCAGTGTGTAAGTACCTGTTTTTTGTTAAGACAGTAAAAGATGATCTCTTTTTCCACAGCGTCAGCCGGTGTAAACCACCACTCCTCTCTCACTGGGGCTGAACGCTGCCAGACTGGGAGGTAATGGAAGTGCATCCTGATTTAAAAGAGCAAACGTTTCCACAACAATAGGAACCGCTGAATGATCAGAGCAGCGCGATAAGACAAAGTGTAACTGTAAATAACATATGAACACGGTCAGGGCGTATTTATTGGTCAATCACCTCTGGTGGGGCGGGTGCTGGGAATGTCAGCCAATCAAGCAGCTCGCATTTATCCTCTCGGTCCAATCAGCAGCCCAGACGCTGACACGCCTGTCTGAGCTCACGGCCAACCAGAGCTCATTTCCTTCCAGACCAAACTCCTTATACTAGAAGATATTTATATCAACGCACACACACACTAATTAAATCACTCAGAATTAGAGCTGCACGATTTGGGTAAAAAACACAACTGGGATTTTTCTAAAAGAAAATTGTGATTTTGTGATTTTCAAAAAAGCTATAAATTAGCTGGGCTTGTTTGTAGGGCTGCACAATTTAGCCCAAAATGTTGTGATAATATATTAATAATAATATTATCAATAATAATACAAAAAGTAGAAATTATTGTTATTGTTGTTATAATAGTAATAATAATTATTATTATCATTTTTATTACAATAACAATAATTACCATTGACAAACAGATAACATTCTTTTTATTTAGAAAATATTAAACAAAACAAGATATTTTACTATTGTAATATTTCACAGTAAAATAAAAAAAAAACTAGTATTTAAAAATAATACTATAATAATAATATAATTATTTTCATATATATGTATTTATCGTATTAAATCACAGCCTTTGCAATTAGATAATCATGCTAAGCCACAATGTTATTTCGGTTTAATTCTGATTGCAGCTCTATTGATTTAATGACCCTATTTGGACACATAAGTAACACTTAATTGTAACAATGTCTTTGGATATATGTATCTTTGTGTCTTAAATAGTGCAGGATCTTTTCTCTTAATGTTCACTTTTCTTTTTCATGTTTGAGGTCTTAATGTCTTTGAATAAAATTTATGCATTTCTTTTTTGAGCGAATCTAAGTCCCCCAAATACCTTTTGGGTATGGCCCACAATTCCACATCATAATGTTGAGTCATTTGCCTTACAAAACAGAAAACCAAGGACACACATACATGCACAAACCTGTTTGCTGGTGCACTGCACTGTAGTTATGGGTGCCCCCTTGTGGTCACTGATGGTGCGTACAGGGACTCCCAGTGGCGGGACTACTGACGGTGATGAGACCATCACGACCAGCAGACAACAGCACATGACCTACACACACATGCATACAGTGAACATACACACAAACACGACCAGCAGACAACAGCACATGACCTACACACATGCATACAGTGAACACTGACATTGAGTCTAACACACCACACTCTCTTCACCGTAGTGCGAGTACTGCAACGCACACACAGACACAGGCTGAGGTTGTAGTTTCAGCACCATTTCTGCCGACTCCAGAGAGAAGATCCTCACAGTCCCATCACTGTAACCGCCCGCAACACACGTGTGTCCGCTCGGCTCAGCTACACACCCCTCGAGGAGTCCAACACACACACTCACAGCTCTGCAATACATTCAAACACACAATTAAACAATATCAGAGAACTTGTCTGAGTTTGACAGGAGATCATTAGCAGTGTTTCACTACCGTTTCAAAGTTTTTTTTTTTGAAAAACGTCTCTTCTGCTCACATTTATTTGATCAGAAATACAGTAAAATCACTCCGAAATTACGCCAATATGCAGATTTGCTGCTCAAGAAACATTATCTTTTTATAATCAATGTTGAAAAAATGTTTTCTACTTTATATATTTATTATATTTTATTTTTTGATGAATAGAATATCAAAAGAACAGCATTTTTTTTTAAAAACGAAATCTTTTGTAACATTTAAATGTGTGAAAAAAATTTCTTGTATCTTGTACTGACACTTTTGATCAATTTAATGCATCCTCGCTGAATAAAAGTATAAAATGATTGTACTGACCCTAAACTTTCGAACAGAACTATACATCAAAGTAGAAAGTTATGAGACGACTTTTGGATTATCACATTAAAAACGCTGGATGGAAACACCAAAATGTGAATAAAATTTGCATTAAAATCTTATTTGAGGTGGATACATTATTCAGTACAATTTCATGCACAAAAGAAGGTTGGAAAGCCTAGGATGACATAAAAAAGAATAATGATGGCTACTATGAAGAACTGTCTGAAGGCATCTGCAGCACCAAACATAAAGTTTGTGTGAGTGTTTTGATTTTAAAGTGTGGCGTCCTGCACACATATAGCATCAGTGTGTTATCAGTGTGTTTCTCCTCACCTGGTTCAGCACCTGAAACTGCACCAGCAGCTCGTGGCTCTGCAGTGCCCAAACTCTCACACTGCCGTCCTGCCCACACGTCACGAAATGCTTCTCATCTGGACTGCAAACCACTCCGTTCACCTGGGGGAGTTTGAGTTGCTGCTTTTAGAATTGTTTCGGATTCATTTCAACTTCCTGTTTCTGGAAGGTTTTGCTATGGATGAACTTAACAGCTAAAAATAGGTCTAATCAGATTGGCAGGGATCAGATGTACCTTGCTCTTATGCCCGCTGATCAGACGTATACTGGTGCTGTCGATCCAGTTGATATACCACAGGGTTCCCGCTGTCGTTCCCACAATCCCCATATCCATGGCATTGTCAAACGCTGCACTGACCACTGTCCCATCCAACAGCAGTTCTTGTTCCAGCTCCACCTGAGCTCTTCCGGGGTCAAAACAAGTAAAGCTCTATATAATTGTTTTAAAAAAAGTGAAAGTGACATTTTTTCTATGGTAATTAGGGTAACATATGTAACAAAATGTATTTCTCATGACTATATTTCACAATGTGACACTATTTTGACTTTGAATTTATCCGTTGCAACTTTATTTCACATGATTGAGATATTACATCTCACAATTGTGACTTTCACACAATATCTTTTTTTTTATTACTTTTTCTAATTGTTCACCTTACAATTATATTTAGATTTTTTTCTACTGAAGTGGAAATAGATTCCCATGTGTAAAATACATTACCATTTAAATGTTTGGGGTCAGTAAGATTAAAAATAATATTTAAATAATATTTCACAATATTGCTATTGTATACCAAATGCAAATTAAAACCATTATAATTATATATACACTACCGGTCAAAAGTTTTAGATCAGTAAGATTTTTTATGTTTTTAAATGAAGTCTCTTCTGCTCAGCAAGGCTACTTTATAGATGAAAAAAAAGACAAACAGTAATATTGTGAAATATTATGACAATTTAAAATGACTGTTTTCTAGTTTAATATATTTTAAAATGTAATTTGAAAGCTGAATTTTCAACATCATTACTGTTGCTGATTACACATCAGTTTTCAGTGTCACATGATACTTCAGAAATCCTTCTAATACGCAGATTTTATGCTCAAAAAACATAAATTACAAGTTTTAATGTTGAAAACAGTCATGTACCATTTCCCCCCAAAATTCTATGATGAATAGAAAGTTTAAAAGAACAGCATTTATTTAAAATATAATCTTTTCTAACATCATAAATGTCTTTACTGTAACTTTTGATCAATTTAACTCATCCTTGATGAATAAAAGTATTTTCTAATTTCTTTCCCCCAAAAATAAAAAATAATTCTTACTGACCCCAAACTTTTGAATGGTAGTGTTTAATGTAACAAAAGCTTTCCATTTCAGATAAAAGCTCTTCCTTTGAACTTTCTATTTATCAAAGAATCCTGAAATAAAAATATAAAAAAACTGTTTTCAACATGGATTTTCTGTAGGATCATGTGACACTGAAGACTGGAGTAATGATGCTGTAAATTCAGCTTTGATCACAGGAATAAATTACACTTCACTATATATTCACATAGAAAACCGCTGTTTTAAATTGTAATAAAATTGTGCAAAATTACTGTTGGTTTTTTTTTGTTTATCAAATAATTGCAGCCTTGGTGAGCAGAAGAGACTTCTTTTAAAAACATAAAAAAATCTAACCGATCTAAAACTTTTGATCAGTAGTGTATATATTTTTTTAAAATCTTACCGACCCCAAACCAAACAGAGGTGTGTGTATACAGAGAGAACCTAAACCATTGTTGAAGGAGATAAAGTGAGTGTTTGCATGTTTACCCATCATCCTGTCCTGCGCTGCTCTTGTTATTTGGGTTCCTGAGATTCTGGACTGAAGCTACAGACCACAGTCTCAATTTTTTGGTGTTACTCCCCGTGACCAGTTTATTTCCACAGCAAACTATCACACCTAAACAAATGCACACAAAAACACTTCTTTATGATTACTTCTCGTTTCCCAACGACCCAAATGTTATCAACATTTCTCACACACACCTATCTCTCCACCATCAGCTTCCCAGGTCACAAAGCAGCGCTGTGTGTTACAGTCCCACACACACACGTGGCCACCATTTGTGCCCGTGTACAAGATATGATGCGTGTTATAGCACAGTGATGTCACCTCCGCCTGCCCTACTGCATCTGGTAAACCCACTTTCTGCACCTTCAGGAGGAAAGCATATTTACCAACTTACTTCTTTGCAGTGGTGTATGCATGTGTGTATGCAGAAGGATTCTTTTCATGCATACAGTGCCAGTACATACCTGAAGTTCAGTGCTGTTACCACGTGTTTGAATGCGAGTAAAAACGACAGCACTGCTGCCTACGAGCGTCAGCTCATTAGCAGTGAACGGGCAGAAAGAAGCATCATGCAGCGGGACGGATATCTGAACGGTACAGAGCAGCTCAAATGATCGAGTGCTCCACAGCGCCACCAACGGCTCCGAAAAATCACCTAAGAGCATATTAAACCACATCATTACAATTACATTTACAATCTGTCTGAAGGAAAGTCATTTGATTTGCAAGAAATAAAACATGTTTTTATTTGAAACTTTTTAGACATGTTTTTCCTTTCTAAAATTCCTTTCAAATTAATTTAGAATTTATCTTAATTTTAATGTTATAAATAAATAAATAATGTAACTACAGTAACCAGGACTTGTTTCGTCCCAGTAGATAATATGCGAGTCGACTGTTACTAAAGACTTCCAATGTACGTGCAAAATGGGCACAATATTTGTTTGTTACAGCATAATGTTTTTAACAGGGCTTAACATTTCACTTGCATTTCAGACTAAAAATATAGATGTGAAAACTGTAGAATATATTTAAAGGCATGTGTGTGAATATAAAGTAGGTCACATGGGTCCTTAGAAAGTCATCTGTTCAGATGTTTATTCTTTCCAAAATTAAAAAGACTCAAACATCTTGAATGGTTTAACAGAAGTCTTTATTCTAATTTTATAAGGTCTTAATTTTGGGGTTCGGAAAAGAGAAATGCTATGATTTAATTGAATTATCAATTAAATAATTATCAATCAATAAATAGCGCATATTTATATATGATTTTGATTTTGTTTGTGGTGTTTATACTGTAATATATTTTAGATGGTGCACATCAGAATGCATATTTTATGCAATAACATGTTTTCTGGTTATTGTTGCTATTTTATTTACACAATAAACTGTACCTGGCATTTAATTAAATATTTTAAACTCACACAATTCCATAAATATTAAATAAATAGTTTGAAACAAACAAGTGTGCTTTTTGTAATAAATAATAATTTTGTAATTTTGTTTCAAATAAATTAAATAAATTTGCTTCTATATTTCTCCTTGTATACCTTTAGTAAGGGATAACAAATTATATTATAATTTTTCTTTGCACCCCAAAAGATCTGTATGCACTTTAAATTAGGGGCACATGTGCTGAGTGGGAAAAACATGACCCCATAAGGAAAAATATGAAACACTGACCCACTGAGAGGAGGTACATGTCATCTCTGGAGAACGTAAGGCTCTGCACTGCCCCCTTGTGATAGGACAGGCGGTTTCTACAGGAACCGTCTGAAACATTCCATATGCAGATTAGGCTGCTGTGTGAAGCTCCGCCCCCTGATGCAGATGCAACCATCTGCCGAGCAAATTAGACTCAGTTTCACTTAGAGGCTCCTAATGTTTGCTAACAATCATTAGTAAAGCATCAACAACTGGTGTAAACAGAGGAAGAGTGTGTGATTTATACATTTGTAGCCTGTGTGGTACCTGTGCATCATGGGTAACAGCAAGTGTTGAGATCTCCTCTGTGTGACCGAACCACTGTCTCTGTGAGCCTGTGTGAAGATCCTCAACGACGATGACACACCCACAAGAGTACACAAACAAACCTGCAAACACACACAAGATGATGTTGCTAAGTAACAGTTGTCATGCTGAGAAAGGACACACAAAACGTGCACATGCATTTTATGTGATGACATCATGAAAGAGTTTATACTTAGATACTTAGTATTTACCCGTGTCTGGGTTCCAGACCATATTGTTACGACCATTGCCATTATAGCCAATCACAGCCTTTAGACTCAGGCCCGCCTGTCCTGAGGGCGAAGCTACTACGGTCTAAAAAGTGAATGATTTTTGTGGAGAAGAGAAGGACACAGTTTACAAAAGAGTTTGAATTGTGTTCTAGTTTAAATGTTAATAATTAACATATTAATGAATAGTTGATCACAAATATACACCTGATCTAGCACAGTAGTCTTAAAGCGTGGAGTGAATTGTTTATAACAGTCTGGACGGATTGCGTGTGACCATCTCGTATTTTTCTCCGTCCCTTGATTGGTTGGCTGGGATAGTGGGCGTGTCCTCATTCGTCACCCATTCGGTCACTCTCAGGAAGGAGGTGTGTTTAGGGGAGTGTGTGGGACTGAGCTGCAGTTCAGCAGTAGAATCGCACAGGAAACCTAGAGGAGAAAGTGTCTGAGATGAAATATTGACACATGAATGAGGTCAAAAGCTCATGAACACATACCTTCACTGTCCCTCATAGCAGGCGGTGAAGAAGGCTGAAATAATGCCTCTCGAGGACTCTCATTGGACAGTTCAGCTCCATTTAGCTCCACCCAACTGTGAGCTGAACAGAGGATTATCATACATGGTGAATGATGTATAAGAAAAGAAAATAATTTATGGTTTCTATGAGTCATTGTTTCAAACATATTATTCTTGTATTCATCCATTTATGCTTTTTGTCTATTGTATATTTTAATATCATATACTTTTTTATTTTTGTATTGTATTTTTGTTTTTATTTATTTATTCTGTCCAGCGCTTTGGTCAACTCATGGTGGTTGTAAAGCGCTATATAAATAAAAATTGATTGATTGATTGATTGATTGATTGATATTTACATGTTCTATTGAGACCAGACATTTAGTTCACCTGTACACTGAAAATGTACATGTTTATATTTTGTGAAAAGGACACTAAAAACGCTTTTTCAAAAAGCTGAGGAATGCAAACTTACTTCCGTGTTCTGCAATGTGTGTTATATGTCAAATATTACATTTCTTAGAATTAAGATACAGCTGTGTTTGCATTGGCTTAGACATGCCGAATAATTGTTTCTCTTTCTGCAGCTGAGGTGGTTAAACCACAATGATTTGTCACATTATTTGTAATTTCTGCTTACTTGATACCAAGAGACTAAAGCTGAGTTTTAGAATAGATATTTTTGACCTTAAACTGAGTGGTGAGACACCAATGTGTCCCTGAGCAAGACACTTAACCCCTAGTTGCTCCAGAGGCGTGTGACCTCTGACATATATAGCAATTGTAAGTCGCTTTGGATAAAAGCGTCAGCTAAATGCAATAAATGTAAACTATGTATAAATGCTTTTATTTTTTAAAATGCTAAATAATTTTTTAAGGTCATATAAACAGGCTTTATTTTCTTAATGCAAATTATCATAATTATTTTTATTAATTTGTTTTCAGGTGATTTGTAAGATTAACCTAAAAATTCATAATCTTCCAAAAACAAGAGACAAGTTAATATTTAGCTCATCGTACCTGATTTATGCGGGGAGACCTCTATAGCTAGAGACCTGGTTGGAAGAGAGAAAGATTTCAATCATTTAAAAAAAATCCTAGTTACTGTACGTTCACACCGTTACCGACTTGACTTGTCAAGGACGCTTGTCAAAAAGTACGGGGAAGCTTGTTGATGACGCTTTGAACGCTCTGACGTTGCAGGGAGAGTAGAAGTGTCACAACATGAAATGTAATAAACAGAAAAAAATAGGAAACCAGAATGCAACGGCGATTATTAGCTTCACTTCCATTTTCTCGGAACTAATGTTTTGGTAGGAACGAAAGTTTACATCGTATCTCTGGAATCAGTGTGAAGGACGTCTATATTCTGATTGGTTGCTGGCGTTTTGCCGTGCTTGCCGCTGAACCACGTCATAACTCATTACCATATAGTTGACCTTCTTTTGACTTTCTGATTGACGCTCAAAATGCCCAAAACGTCACGCCGATGGATTTGACGCTCCTTGCAGCCGAGAAAAGCCAGCTTCCATTGAAAACGAATGACTTCCGGTCGCTTCGGAAGCTCAAGTCGGCGGCGGTGTGAACGTACAGTTACTAACAAATAACTAAAGAGGAGATTAAAACCATGTACACTATTATGGAAAACGCAGGTCTTACCTGCAGTGTGGAATCTCTTGTGGGGGTGCCAGGAAGTCCCAGAAGAAGAGGGCGTCGCCTACGGTGACCACGCCCATCTGATCAGGAGTGAACCTCACCTGTCTGATGGGCTCAGAGTGACCGATGAACACCTGAAGGAGAAATAAACACACTCTTGATCTCATGTACTCTGCGCATCATCAAATCCAGTGTTCAAACAAGCATACCTGTGAATTGACCTCCAGCTGCATGTCATAGTCCCACACCTTCAGAGAGTTCTGACCGGCCGTCAGCAAATAACGGCCATCTTCACTGACAGCCAGAGACACACACTGATGCTTATGCACCTCAGACACCTGTAATTACATCAATAATGATTCCAATATGTGATGCTTAATGTTCTCAGAAAGTTTTCATCCTTCAGTCTTTCACCTGTCTTAGAATTTGTCCTGTGTGTGTGTCAATCCAGAGGATCTTATTGGCTGAAGTGGTGACGAGCAGGTGTGACAGTGACGTGGGGGAGAAACACACATTCAGGGCAGAGTCCAGCGTTGAGCTCTCAACATCCAGAATGCTCACATCAACCCGAAGTAACTAACACACACCGAAACAAATGTTATTTAGCATGTACATCGTTTAGGGTCCAATTCTCAATATTACCTAACTATTAACTACACATTTTGATAGGTTAGGTAGTTGTTAAGTTTAGGTATTGGCTAGGATTAGGGATGTAGAATATGGTCATTCGGAATATAAGGCATTAAATGGGCTTTATAAAGTACTAATAAACAGCCAATATCATAGTAATATGCATGTAGTTAATAGTGAGAATTGGACTCTAAACTTAAGTGTTACCCAGAATAGCTTCGTTGACAGATATAAAATTAACTAAAATGAATAACATATAAATATTAGATTCAAATTTGGAAAAATTAGGAATGCAGCAAAATGTAAATGGCAACAAGTTTAAGTAATAGCATTATTAAAACTTTTAAAACTTCCATGTTAAATAAAAATATCTATCCATTATATTATGAGAATGGACAAAAGCACATAAAACTATTAAAAATAAATTAAAATGATGACAAAAAAAGCTAATTCAAAATGTTAATAAATTATACAATAGTATATAAATACTAAAATAACATAAATCATTGTTTGAAATAAAAAATAAATAAAAACACAACACAAAAAAGGGAGATTTTGATTATGTCCCAGATTCAACAGAGCTCAGCACAAAAATAATGATTGAAACGTTGTTGTTTTTTTAAATGTATTCATTCATTCATTGTTTTTTACAGATTTATTTTTCTCAGACACTGTGAGAGAGGTAGGATGGGTATCAGAAGTTGTGATCCAAATGCTCTTACATGCGTCAAGCAAGTTCTGACAAACACTATCGTGTTGTGATGTACCTCATTGAGTGACCGCGCCTCCATGATTGTGACGATGTGTTCGGTCGGTCCGAACCAGCGCTAGACAGCGGCTGTCAGAACTCACGGCCAAAGTCTCCGGGCCAAGACTCACACCCCGTGCAACCGCATTACCTTCGACAAAATAGAAATAATTCAGAATGCTGCGTCCACATAGTCATTAGGAAATTTCAGTTCTCCTGAAAAGGATGTCTACAAATAAATACAGAAAGCGGAGTCGTGTGCTGTGAAGGCCAACTGTCATCATACATGTGATATTGTGCTGAAAGAGCGACCCTTTACTCACCCAGAACACGGACCACATGATGGTCATTTTCAGAAGAGTTGTAAAGTACCAAGTATCCAAGAGTGCCAGCACTAAACAGACACTGACCATCAGGAGAATATATCACACTCTCAACTGATCCCATGTGTTGCCTGCAAACACACACACAAATTAAATCAATACACTTTTAAGAGGAATATGAATGTTGTACATGTGCTTTTTGTAGTTTAAATAACAATGTTACTAGAAATATACACTACAGTTCAAAAGTTTGGGGTGGGTACATTTTTTTAATGTTTTTGCTCATTTTTGCTGAATTTATTTTTAAAAAATACAGAAAAAAAATGTAAATTTGTGAAATATTATAATTTAAAATAACCGTTTAAAATAACCATTAAATATCATTTATTCATGCTCGATGAAAAACTAAATTTTCGGCATCATTACTCAAGTCTTGAGTGTTAATATTAATTTTTTTGTGTATTCTGGATTCATTAATGAATATTATTTATTTGAAATATGTAACATTAGAAATGCCTTTTTAATGTCTGGGGGACAGACGCGTATTTTAAAGTGTGTATGTACCTGTGCTGGGCGATTAAGCTTAACGTTTGAATATCAAACACTCTGACGGTTCCAGAGCTCTGATCCACAGGTGAAGAGAGGCATGCTGGGATGGAATGCAACTGAACAGGGACTTTCGTCATCATCAGGGACAAAATCATAGAGCTGAAACACGAATCAGAGGCCGAGTATATTAACCTCATGGTAATATCAGCACATCTGGGGCATGTCTATGCATGGCCAACAGTATGCTAAAGCATGTATGCTTTAATGATAAACATTCCCATAACTGACCTGCTGCATGGTGTCCATGTCCCACACCCGTACAGTGCTGTCTCTGGACACGGTGGTAACACGCCGTCTAACTCCGTCCACACTGACGCCCAAAACACTCCCTGTGTGTGACCTCATCAATGTACGGTAACCACGGCTGCCAACATCCAGGTACCCAAGATTCCCGGCTGTTGTGGCCGCTAGAACTCTCGAGCCGTCCGAGGACACGCACACCAAACTGACAGGACCCTCATGCTCTACGAACATACCAAAATTCGTATTAATTCATTAGTTAGTTATAAGCAAGGCAATTGGTTGTGAGGGTGATTGACAGGGGAGTACCGACCCGCCTCTAAAACAACTGATGAGAAGTCAAGAGGCCACAGACGCATGAATCCATCTTCTGATCCGGTCACACAGAACTCGGCACACACACTGATGCTGTTCACCGCAATACCGGCACCTGAAAACACATTCAAACAAACAATAAATAATTAAATAATTCAATTAAACATATTCAAATAATAAATTATATAATAAATTATAATACAGTAATATTTAGAAATATAAAAAAATAATGTATATAATTTAAAAAAATGATTTATTTATTTATAATAAATGAAAAATAAACAAATGTAAAGTAATATTGCTAAATTTTTACCTTTACATTTTTACATAGTTTAATTTTTGTTTTGTTTTTACTGAACCTGAAAAACTGGGATGAATTAAGAATAGCTTTGAATTCACTGAATCAAATTCGAAAATCAAATCAAATCGTGAGGGGTCAAAAGAGACACACCCTTAAACAGAACAGAAAAACATTAATTAAGGCCTTTTTTACACATACTGACGAGAACATTGGAGAAACAGGTAGAGATGTAATGAGGAATGATATGAGCCATAATCAAAAACACAAATTTTCACCTGTTCTAAAGGTCTGTTTTTCTCTTTGGTGGGTGTGGCTTTCTTGAGCTGGGAGGAGCCTCCTGATGTTTTTTATCGCCACAGCAACATAGTCGATCTCCATGATGTGACCACTCCTACTGCTGACAAACCTGCTCCAATCACAAAAACATTTCAGGATCACATTACATAATTAAATAGTTAGTTAGTACAGGTTGAGTAATTAATGAAAGAATTTTCATTTTTGGCTGAACTAACCCTTTAATGTCAGCAGGTCTGTACAGCTATATTACTCTTATTTAAATAGTTTGATGGTCATGATGTCACATTTTTCTGTGCACTCACAGTGTGCGTTCATCCACCGGACGGTCCTGAGCGTGTCCCTGCTCAAATCCGAGGTCAGTGAACTCCAGACTGTGATACTGTCCAAGATTCACAGGACAGGAACGTAGAGAACCACCACGCAAACGCCATAGTCGCATCGTTACCTAAACCACATGACACCATACTGCACAAACACACACAATATATACACCAATAATCAGCCAATATGATTAAAGACCGAGGTAGAATTGAGGTTAATAACATTAGCTAGTAAGCCTGCTAATTTTATTGACCATTTTTACAAAATATGTGTTTTTACAATACAAGTGTGTATGCGCACTTGTGTATCATCAAAGAACGCTATCTTCATCATCTGGATGTCCACGTCCGTGTGTGCTTTAGCTAAAACTGGAACAACACTTCCTTCTGCCGCACGCCGTGTGTTCCAAAGGATCACCGTCTAAAACAAGCAAATCAAACAATTAACACAAACACTCACAATAAAAAAGTATAGCTCTTCACATCTAAAAAACTCACAGTTTTGTTGTGTCTGTCTTTCCTACGCCACACAGCACTCCTCCACTCTGTGAGAAACTAAAACAACAACAACATCATCACCTGATGGGCCTTGAGATCCAGCTGTGCTGTACATGTGCGTTTGGTGTACCTAAGCAGATTCAGAGCATGTGTGTGTGTAGGAATAATGGTTTGACACACTCCTCCGCTGTAGCTCCAGAGACGAATCAGACTATTTGTGCCTGTCTGAGCGGATGCCAACACCGTAGAACTGGCATTTAACGCCACAGCTGAGACCTGACAAACAACAGGTATACATCAACAGGAAAATCAAGGCCAGCTAACCTAACTGTGGCTTAATGCACAATGAAATGATCACTGTTATTGTAAAACAAATTCTAAATACGAATTGCATGAACCATGTTATACAATAAACGACAGACAACTGTGACCATCGTTTAGACTCGTTTAGACTATACTATTGTGACAAGTTGCTACATTGCTTAGCATAATAATAACAAATTTTTAAATATTCTTTGTATATAATATCTATTCTTAATTTATATATTATTAATATCATTATATAATATCATGTATAAGTTTTAAGAATTTCATTTAATGTTACATGTTAAACTGTATTTTTATTAGGTTAAGAAATATTAAAACTAGGGCTGTCAAATGATTAATCACATCCAAAATAAAAGTTTGTGTTTACATAATATATGTGGGTGCACTGTGTATAATTATTTTGTAATATATATATAAATATATATATAAATATATATAATTATTTTGTAACATATATAAATACACACACATTCATGTATATTTAAGAAAAAATATTATTTATATGTAAAATATTTATATTAATATACAATATAAATTAAATATAAATCTATATACAGTATATACATGAAAATATTTCTTAAATATATACAAGCATGTGTGTGTATTTATATATGTAAAAGAATTATACACAGTGCATCCACCCACATGAGCCCTAATTAAAACTATTAAGAACATTAATCATAGATGTCTTTTATCATATTGCTATTGTAATATGACTTTCCTTCACATGCATAACACCACTAAACAATGGTAAAATCATTTTAAAAAATCTTTAGGTGTGTGTGTCTGTGTGTGAGAGAGAGAGAGTGAGTGAGTGAGTGAGTGAGTGAGAAAGACCTTATCTGTGTGTCCGATGAAGAATCTCTGTTGTCTGGAGGAAAGGGTCATGCTTATGATAATGGCATGACAGGGATACACAACTTCCTGCCCATCTGAGCTCCATACAGCCTGAGAGGGACAATATGGAAAAAAGTGTGCCATATGATATTTATAATATTAAAGCAATGCATCATGAAATCATTCTAATATTTTTGGTGTGAAAATTACTTAAAAAAATGTAAAACAAGGGAAATTTACCTGTCCCTTGGTTTCACATTCAGACTGAAGAACTGTAGTTTAGATATGTCTGTGAACACTTCGGTTATCTGAGGTCATTGCAGAATGTTCTAGCAAGTTTATTCAGGTCATAGATGTTTTTCATGTTTCTTCAGTAAAAACATTCAGTTGACCAGAATAAATCTAAAACTTTGTTTTACTTTAGAACTGAAACTTTGAACACTGAGTTACTATCAAAGTAATTATAATCATTTATTAAATTCTGTTCAATGCATTGTTTTTTTCTGCAAGATCATGCATTGCTACATCCTAATGTTGTGTGTGTGTGTGTCACTCACACATCTCATTGTAGCTCTTTCGAAGCCAATAATTCTGCTTAGCTTCAGAATGGGGTCAGGATACAACTTCTGAAATATATACAGAAACGCTCCAAATGACCATAGCACACAGAAAAATCCTGAAGATATACAGTATGTTCAGGTTTTATCATGCAAACATTTCTTCAGCATACATTTATGTTCTGTTAGTCTGTGTTGTCCAGGTAATAAATAAGTGTGTTTATGCATGGTTAACCTGTGGCTGCTTCACTGGTTGGTCAGAGGACAGAGAGACAGGTCGAGGACATGCTGCATTAATGACCTGAGAAGAAACATTCAGATTGGTTTATTCACATTATTTATGCTTTTAGCCCTCAAACCGTATTTCACTTTATAGCCCTTAATCATGTAATTGTGGACAAATGTGGGCACAGAGGACTCAGGTGTGATTCTAATTTTTATTTATTATAAATGTTATATCACTGTCTTAGATAAAGTTTTGTCTATCCATTTATGGTGTTTTTTGTTTATTTTGGGTATTTTTTTATTTATTTACCATATTTTCTATGTAAATTATGCTTATTTTGTATGTTTTATTTTTTTTATTTGTTTTACTACATTAAATTATCATTCCAATAAGTTCTTAGAGCTAAAACCTAAAGATCAAGTGACTGCTGTCACCTGGTGTCTAATTTTGGCTTATTTTAGAATGCTCTAAATTACAGTCTTTACCGTTCATCTCTATGGGTGCCCATTTTTGACCCAAATACAAGATTAAGGAGGGGCTTTTTTCACCCACTTAACATTGTAGAATTGATGTGTGTTCAGGAGTCAAACTTAGGAAAAGTAGCCAAGTCTTGTACCGTTCAGATCAAGGGAAGTATTTTTTTTTAAATAAATCAAAACTATTTTGCCCACATTTGTCCAGAATACGGTTTTAGGGTAAAAAAGCAAATTCGTCACAATTCGTTCTTTTAGGAAGTGCACACATTAGGAAAGTGCAGAGGAACTTAAGTAAAAGAATGTCAATTTTAATTGAATGTTGACTCAAAGACAGAAACAGTTTTCTTCTTCTCAGCTCGTCATTGTTAGGATTTCAACTCAGGAAGCCGATCTCGGATCTATAATACTTACTGTGATTTCCTCCTCACTGTCTGTCATGTGGCCATAGACGTCATAGATGTCATCTTCGCAATGGGCATACACATGTACTCCAGCATCATCAGCACACACTACTGTGACCTCTTCACCTGCCTGCGACCTTTGACCTGGTGACCCCGGCTCTCTGAGCCTCCAGAGGGTGTATAAATCAGCTCAGGCAGTTGCATTTTCTGGTTCAGCGAACGCTGCTTATTGCTCTACACAGAGAAAAAGAAGAGAAAGAAGCCATTAGGGCCTGTATGTGTTAACACTAGTTGCATTTGAATGAAGATCAACTGAAGTTCACACACAAACACTTGTGCAGATTTGGGGGTGGTGATCTGCTGGATGAGGGAGACTTGATTCTCGTACAGGTTTACTGACGCTTACGATGCGACTCTCTTCTCTCTGAGGGCTCTTTTCAGTCGAGACTTCTGCAGAATGAACATTTGGTTTCGTCAGACAAAAATGTACGTTGTTGTGTGCGACTGTGTGTGTGTTGACATGCGCAAGACTCACTTTCAGCTGCACTGTTGGATCCTTTCTGTATAGAATCAAATGGTAACTTTGTTCCATCTGAGGGAAATCTGTTAATCACACAAGATGTTCAATTTCTGCAATATACATTCTGAAACAATTAAATAACATTAATATGTGAATCACTGACTAATGTTTATGATATCAACCAGAATTTGGCAATATTCCTAACTATTAGCATTCGGCCTGATTTCAATTCTCACTCACAGACTATGTTTTAATCAGAAATGTAGACACCTTATTCTGAAAATCCACTAAAATGAGACATATGCACATGCTCAGTCATACTAGGGACTTGGGCGGTGTTGTTGGGAAAAAGTGTTATAAAAAATAAAAGGATTAAATAGGCTAGTGAAAAGAGTGTTGTTATTGTTAACTCAAACTAAAAGTATTAAAAATCATTTTCAGTAATTTAAAATAATTATTAAAAAATAAATAGTTTTCAGAATTAAAATGACTAAAACTAAAATAAAATGATTCAAAGCTCTATAGAAATATAAAAAAGCACAAGACTAATATTTTAAGCTAATTCAAAATATTCAAAAGGTGTCCATTTAACAGGAAATGTGCATTGCCAAAGTAGTGGCACTTACCTAATGTAATCATATAAGTGGTGCCAGCTCTGTCCTTTGGGCACAGGGAAACACATTTCTCTGGGCATCGGGGCAGTGCCATCTGGCAACATCACACCAGACTGCCTAAACTCAGAGAATGACAAACCTACAAAAAAATTGAAAAAAAAAATTTAAGTGTAATAGTAATAAATGTAATTGACACAGCAATGTTCCAGAGCTCAAAGACGCTTCACAAGATTGACATTAAACGTTATACAATTCACAATCTGCAACTGTAAAAGGAGGAAAGTTCAAAATGTACCAGGGTCAAACAGCAGGTCACTGGTGATGATGTTTTTAACAGACATATTGGCACAGAGTTTGATGCTCTTAAGGTGACTGTGTGTTCGGTTCAGATAAACCGAGAGCACGTAACGTAGGTCCATTGTCAAACACGTTCCACCTTGTGCTCGGCGGCGCTGGGCCCACCAAACCTGAAATGCACAAGTGTCCATCAGTACTTACAACAAAAAGCACTTGCTGTATGTAGAAAACATCATAATAATAAAAATCAACATGTGTGAGATGATAATAAAACAATGAATGACTACCTTGTTTAGCAGTACTGGCTGTATTCTCATACACTGAACCGTGTGCACCTCCACACAGAAAAGGGAACTGCAGCCATGTCGCCGTGGACTTGAACTCTTTGAATATGTTAGAGAACGACATACGGATCACCTGACCCTCCTGAATGATCAACAAAGCGTGATTTATAGGACAATTTTGTTATTGATAATAAAACCTAAGCATTAATATAGATATGCACATGAAAGTCGACACTCTTCACCTCAGCTGTGATGTCCAGGTGCACGATGAAGTGTTTGTTTGGGCTGGGTCTAAACAGCAGGTAGAGGAACTGGCCAGTGAGACCCAGAGATTGGCTGCTGGTTTTGGGAAGCAGGATGTAGTTACTGGCCGGAACGGAGCCACGGATCCGAAACACAGAACATTTCAGCTTCTTATCCTAATAAACAATACAGCATGATAAATATAACATATAATGAATGCTATGAGAATCTTGTGCAGCAACAACATCTTTTAGTTTTACAAGAAAGGATTACACCTCCTACCATGTATGTTGTGACGTCTCCCTCTTTGCTGACTTTCTTCCATTCTTCTATCTTCACGTGTTTGAAGATGTTTACATACGGCTGCTGCCACAGAGCTGATGGAGAGATACAGACACAATCATCATTCATCACCCTGCAGCATGTGTGTGCTGTACATTGTTAAAAGCATTGTGAGCGGGAGTTTTCAAACTGGGGTCCGCAAGGGAGAGCTTGAGGGTCCAGTGAAAAATTTAGGGGAAAAAAATAGTGTAAAAAATGTAAAAATAAATAATGAAAAGTTTTGTTAAAATTATTTAAAATTGTACAATACATATTACTCAAATAAATAAATTAAATAAATAATAAAGTACAAACCCCTAACAGTACAGTAATGCAGTGAGTAGAATGAACCAAATATTTTCCTAATAATATTTCACACATATTTATAATGTCATTTATTTACAATTTAAACTGGATATTTACACAAGAAAACATAGCTAGCTTTTAAATTTTAGTTTGGTTACATTGGGGTATCCATGGTATATAAAGGATTGAACTCCCCTGATGTTATATAATGTGCACATTTATATTTCAAATTGTATTATAAAGTTAACGTTACTGTATTGGATGTTGTGCTGCTACATTACAGAATCTTCCGTCTTTAAAAAAATAACTCAGTCCAGGTCAATTTCAGGTCCTTTATACTCAGTGAAGTGATTCAATGGGTAATGTAATCTTACCTCTGGAAGACATTGTTTACTTCACAGTTCTGATTCACCTGTTGACAGCTAACGAACTGTAGACCACAAACTACCACAAAAAAAATCAATTCACTTCCGTTTTCTACATGTCCAGAAAGATTTTATCCATAGTTCATCATAATTTTAGATTTGAAACATGTTTTGAGGGTTTTGCCGGTTTGCGAGTTTGCTGTTTTGTTGAGGAACCGCTCTCCTCCTCGCGCTGCAGAGACCGCCGCGACGTGTTCGAACGGAATGACGTAGGACCCACGTCATCATGCCTAAAACTGTGAATCAGAGCCAAATCACCGAAGGACAATGCAGATAAATACATTTTTATCTTATTTATAAGCATATTTTAATAATAATGGGATACCTTAATATACAGAAATGAACGGTGTCTGTAATTGTGTAAATGTCCCCTAAAATTCACAGAATAGACGCCAGCTAATATTGGGGAAAAAAAGAAATAATAATGCAAACTTTTTTGTGGTTTATTTCTCATTTTTCGCATTCATATTCGTACTGTACATTCTCGATATTGCTTGTGTATTTTTCATATATCACAATCTAAAAATATCCTTTAAAATTATTGACTGTATTGAACATTTTATAGGATTATTGTTGAGATCGTTGAGATTGAAAACGCGTTTCGCATTTGCAATTTTGTTTGTCCTTTTTGGGCTTCCATAAGTCCGTTTGGCTGCCATAGTGACGAACACAGCAATAGACGCTTATGCATGTAAGAATTCCGCTTTTATGCTAATTATCTCTCTTATTTCACATGATTTACGACTAAAACGTTAACAGGTTTGTTGTAATCCTCGATTGTCAGCATTTGGACATGAATTTGAGAGGGAAGGTCGACGATCAAGCAAGCTAACGTTAACTGCTTTTGAGGCTTGTTGAAATTAGTAAGTTACCCCTCATCAAGTCACAAGTTGTTAAATATATGATCTTTCCTAATATATGTGTGTGTGGTTCCATTGAG
Organism: Hybognathus amarus; assembly: GCA_030378365.1. Taxonomy (NCBI): domain Eukaryota; kingdom Metazoa; phylum Chordata; class Actinopteri; order Cypriniformes; family Leuciscidae; genus Hybognathus; species Hybognathus amarus. The sequence continues at coordinate 63,274 of JAQIUQ010007693.1, read as the reverse complement.
ATTTGATTTGAAATCTTAACTATTTGTACATTAACTATGAAAATGTATTCCTTTTAGTGGAATGTCATTTTTCTTCTTGTCTAATAAGTGACAGTCGTGTGTTCACTGGATTAAGAGAGCAATAATGTCTTTTAGAGACCTGAGAAGTAAGTGAACCTAAACCTAAGTACTACTGTAATATTTTCAGTATGTAGTGTGTGTGTATATTTGTTAAAGACTCATGTTATGATCTGGATATGTAGATTTTACAGAGATGATGCGAGCGCTCGGATATCCTCGTCTCATCTCCATGGAAAACTTCAGATCTCCAAACTTTCCTTTAGTAGCTGAAATTCTCATCTGGCTCGTGAAGAGGTAATACATATTTGTGAGAGGCTGGCAGAGAGACATTAAATCACATTCAATTCAAAGCTATGCATGTTAAATATGTATGAATATAAAAAATATATATATTTGTATGCATCATCCCCTAGATATGAACCTCAGATGGAAATTCCCAGTGACATTGACACCGAATCAGACAGGGTGTTTTTCATCAAAGCTGTTGCCCAGTTTATGGTAAACTATATTTGTTCACTTAGACTTTTTTGTCTAGAATGGGTAAAAAATGTTTAGAATTATTTCTGATAGACGTGAGCTATCAAAGTACAGCATATGTTGAATTCACTGCATGTTCTCTGTGTTTCTCTAGGCCACCAAGGCTCATGTGAAGCTGAATCTTAAGCGTCTATATCAGGCAGATGGTTACGCTGTCAAAGAGATGCTGAAAATCACCAGCATCCTCTATAATGCCATGAAAACCAAAGAGAACGCCAGTGGTGACCAGAACAATGACGAAAACAGCAAGTTCAAGTTTGATCTGGGGTCAAAGGTAAATTGAGTTTGATTTCTATCATAAATTGGCGCAGACTTTTCAAGATGAGTTAGTGTCATCATAATCAATCTTATACAAGATGTTTTGTTTATATGTGTGTGCAGATAGCTGATTTAAAGGTGGCACGCCAGCTGGGATCTGAAATTACAGCAAAGGGAGCAGCTCTGTTTGACCTGCTGGGGCACGAAGAGGACCTAGAGAGAGCAGGGCGGCTGCGATAGCCCGACCGCTGGAGATCACTGAGACAGAGAGAGCCCTGAGAGCGGCTGTCAAAGACGTTACGGTAAAACACTGATCCTCGCAGGTTCACAAGATCCTGTTTTTCATGTTAGGATCACTTCAATATTGCCAAAACAAAGGGTCTCATTCACTAAGCATATGTGTGCGCACAGATCAGTCATATAATGGAGGTCTATGGTCACCACCTCAAAGAGCATGCACAGAGAAGTCCAGATTAAACATGATTTAATGACTCGTAAATGTAAGGACACATTGAAGACACGAAACGAGCGGTTTGTGTGAGAAAACTAACAGTATTTATATCGTTTTTCCCTCTTGTAACCACAGCCACGTCCCACTGATTTTAGTGCATTCATTGAGTAGTGTACTTGAATTGTTTACCAAGCAAAAAGAACAGTAGGAACATCTTTGGAGAATTGTGATGTTATTTTGTGATCTGAATGGCATCTATCCTTGTGTATCTTTGTCTGTGTTCAGGAGAGCATCCAAATGACAAAGGATCTGCTCAATAACGTATCGTCAGATGAGGCCAGTCTGGAAGCCAAAATCGAGAAGAAGAAACAGGACCTGGAGAGAAACCAGAAGCGTTTACAAACTCTACAGAGCGTGCGGTGAGCTGCTATTCACTATCATTCATATACTATTATTTTTTGTTCATATTTTGAATTTATTTTTATATTAATTTTAGTTTAAGTTTTAGTAATTATTTTATGTTTTTGTAATTTTTATTTGTTAATATATATATATATAATATTATTAAGTTTTAGTTATTTTAGTACTTAAACTTTTATGGTTTTAGTTCTGGTTAACCCTTGCTGCACAAAATATACAAATGCACAAACTATTAAAACTCTCTCTGTCACTGTGTTTCAACATGTAGTCCAGCGTTTATGGATGAGTATGAGAAGATCGAGGAAGACTTGCAGAAACAGTACCAGACGTATGTGGAGAAATTCCGTAACCTCAGTTTCCTGGAGCAGCAGCTAGACGACTATCACAGAGCCGAGCAGGAACGCTTCGAGGTACGACTCACATGAACCTCATCATTTCATCTATCCAGCTAAATATATACAAATAATAACGGATAACTTGTTGAGACCTAACAAGAACATCATATTTCACCCAAATTCAACTCTGTATTTCACTTTAAAAAGTCAATGCTGATGTTTCCCTAATAACCCTTTGGCTGTTTTCCAGGAAGCAGAAATGGCAATGAAAATGAGACAAAACAAATTAAAAGAGGAGGAGAAGAGACTCATGAGGAGTGGAGGTGGGTCAAACACATTCAAACACGCACGTTTAAACTCTGTCGAAGATGCACAACCTGATTTCTGACATCTTTGTTGATCCTGGAACCGCATTCCATTCAACCAATCAGATTTGAGGGACAAGTTTAGAGTTTGTCAAGTTTAGACTTACAACCAGGGTTAGGTGCTTCTACATCAGTGTTTTTAGGGATAACTCATGGATTGGGATATGGTTAGGATTACATTTTTAGACTGGAATGTTGTTCCAGGATCAACAAAATATGTTGTCTAACTTGCAAAATCAGGACGTGTGTCAAATATCTCACGGCTTCTCTTCCTCTGTAGCAAAAGATGAAGACTCGGATGTGGACATACCAGAGGATGAAGGATCTGACAGCGACATGGATGACGGGCAGCAGCCCAGATCACACCTCGCACGACACGCTCAGATGTCAGGTGACGGAAGACGTTCAGCATAATCTGCTGCTCCACTCACACACACACACACACACATCGGATCATGCTTGATTTGTGTGTTTCTGATGCTGCAGGTCGAGGTGGGGCTCGTTTCATTGGCAGTATGAGAGGAGAAGACACTGAAGAGGTGAGAACACACGTTCACATACATCATACCAAACAAAAGTTGTTCGTTTAGTATTATTTTTAAACATTTGCAATATTCATTTCATATTTTGAATTAGCTTTTATAAAAATTCAGTTTTTCTCGTAACACTTTACAATAAGGTTCCATTTGTTATCATTAGTTAACTAAATTAACAATAAAACATACTTCTAAAGCATTTCTTAATCTGTGTTCATCTTAAAGGCAACATTTACTAATACATTAATAAAATCAAAAGTTGTGTCTGTTAATATTATTTTATGGACTTGAACGAACAGTTAGATTAATAAAGAACAATTTTAGTTAATATCAACACTGAACCAACTTTTTCCTACTGTTATATTCTTCAGATTATTTAGCCAATCATGGTTTCCAAGCTCTCTGGCTTTCTTTTTCTCCCTTCACATTTCCCTGTTTTTCCTCCATGATCTTTGCACTGTATATGCCACCAGCTCTCATTTCATTCACTCCGTTTTCACTCCATCTCTCTTTCTCCTTTTCTGCACTCGTTCTTCAAGCCCAGAGTAAAGGAACGAGCTCGTCTGTCCGGCAGCGGCCGGAAGCAAAAGAGAAGAAAGGTGGCGTGTGTGTGTGTGTGTTTGCGCCAGTGTTATTTATAAAGTATTCAATGGTTTCTTCACCCAAAAATAAAAATTCTGTCATCATGTTTGTCCAAACCTGTAAGACTTCTATTCACTTCGGAACACAAATGAAGATCTTTTAAATAAAGTCGGAGAGCTTTCTGTCAGTCACACAACTGACACTTAAACACACATTGTTAAAAGTAATCCATGCGACTCCAGTGGTTGAAACTAAATTTTATGAAGTTTGCTGTGTTTGCGCACAAAAAAAAATGCATCACTTTATTTTTTTTTAAATATAGATAAATAAAGTAAATATATATGTATTTTATTTCAGTTTTAGTAATTTAGGTTCAAGTTTAGACTAACTAACTGAAGTTGGTCAAAGATTTTTCAAGTGTTTGTTTTTCATTTAATATTTCTATTTTATAAGATAGCTTTCAGTTTATTTTAGTTTTGTTTTAGCTATCGACAACACTGGCGTGTTTGTGAGCGTGAACTCCTGAATTACGTTCTCATAATTAATCATTCTAATAATTCTGAATTAGGGATATTAATTGAGCCTCGTTCCAATCACCATCCACTGACCTCTCTGTGTGTCTTCCGTTATATAATTCACAATGTGCTTTGGTTTGCAGTCAGAGAACAGTGAGATTGACGTAGACGATGATGATGAAGATGGTGAGGAAGATGAGGAGGAAGAAAACGAGGATCTGGACGAAGACAATGACAGTCTGGAGGGATCCTCTGCCAAAGCCGGACGCTCAAAGCGATCACTACACCCACAAATCCTTGAGGAGAGCGACAATGACTTTTAACATGTAACTTGATCATGCAGTCGCTTGTAAATGGAAAAATATGCTCAGTTGGCCGCCTTTAATTCCTTTAAACTTTTCAAGAACCAATTCCTATGTAACCTGCTGCATCAAAGTGAGCGTGACCATGTACAATGTAAATACCTAAATGTGATTTCCCCAAAAATGAATATAGCTTCTTGTTTGTATTCAAGTGTAGCTGCCTGTTCAATTGCCTTTCAAATTCTCAGTTATTTATATTCATTTCAAGTAAATTGTTATTTTATTATAGCAACATCTATGTCAGTTCTGTTTTATAAAATAAAGATTTATCAATACACAACTTTAATACATAAAGATATTTACATGAATAAGACTCTAAATAAACATGTTTTTTGAACTAGATATCCACCACACAATCTGGTGCACCGGCTTTGATGGCGTCATGACACGACCTTTGCCCCCGACTCCACATGCCGTTACCCTGGAGACTGAAAGAGAAAAACATGACAGACATCACAGACAAATCTCACACTCGAGTGAAATGTGCCATTCACTGCAAAATAGAAATGATCCGTCTACAGAATCAAAGCCTCACCCACTGCAAACATTTACCACATGTGCCATGTGATCGTAACACTCAGCGGTTAAACCTGTCACACACAGACAGCGGTTCACACAAACCCATACACACACACACACACACACAGACTGACTTGATGTAGGTGAGCTGATGGTTTCCTCTCAGTGCAGTCGCGATGAAGATCGCTCCATCCATCCCCAGAGAGTTCTCCTGTAGACTACACACACGTGCAAATATGTTATTGCTGTTTGGGAATAGAGATGCATGCATCTTCTCACATGCTAAGATTAATTTGCATTTTTTTTTATGTTAATTTGTTTTAAAATAATACTTTTATTCAGCATTGATGCATGATCAAAGGTGACAGTAAAATATTTATAATGTTGCAAAAGATTTCTATTTCAAATAAATGCTGTACTTTAAATTTATCAACAAATAAATGTCACAGTTTCCACAATAATATGAAGCCGCACAACTTTTTTAACACTGATAATAATCAGAAATGTTTTTTGAGCATCAAATCATCATATTAGAGTGATTTGTAAAGGATCATGTGACACTGAAGACTGGAGTAATGATGCTGAAAATTCAGCTTTGATCACAGGAATAAATTACAGTTTAACATATACTCAAATAGGCAAAAAGCCATTTTAAATTGTAAAAATAAATGATCAAGTAAATGCAGCCTTGGTGAGCAGAAGAGACTTAAAAATAAAATGAATATCTGAATTACTACACACTTTTGAACAGTAGTGTATCTGTTCTGCAAATTAAAAACATGAACCCCAAACAAAAGCATGATTCCTGTACTGAGTACCAGCCACAGTTCTGCAAAGCTCACGTGTACTTAGTGATATAACAGAGGGTTAGAGTTTATCTGTCAAACATGTTTAGATTAGGATGTAGGAATATATAGAGTAATGTGGTGTTTGTAGACGTACTTCAGACTTCTCAAACCCCTGTTGTTCTTTAGAGCGCTGGAAAACGCCTTCGCTCCTTCCATCCCGATGGAGTTTCCACTGCAGACTAAAACAACAACATAAATGATGGATGGATTAATATATGGATGGATGGAATGGTGGACGGATGGGTGGATGGATGGATGAATGGATCAAAGGCATGGGTGAATGGATGGATGGATACATAGATGAAGACTTACTCTAGTGTATGAAGGGTTTCATTGACGACTAGAGCGTTGGCTAGTGCAACGGCTCCTGATTTACCTGCTGATACACCCTGAAGACTACAAACACACACACACACACACAAGGTCAGACACTACCAGCTTTAGCAAATAGCCCTGAAATATGAAGACAGCTGAAGTGAGACTCACTAGAGCACACTGAGAGAAGAGTTTGACCTCAGAGCACAGGCCAGAGCAATGACACCATTATCACCAAGAGCGTTCTCCTGCAGACTGAGAGGAAACATTCATCACACACACGCCTCAGTACAACCAAGACATGCACTGTTTCAAAATAAAGCTTAATTCCAACAAGAACCAAAAGGAGTTATTTTTTCTTTGTGTGAACATTTTGTGCAATGGATGTTAAATGTTCATGGAACCATCGAATCCCAATGAAGAACTTATATTTTTAAGAGTTAAGAATATAAGGTGCTAAAATACATAAAGTGTTAATGAGGAAAAAAAGGATCAGACTGATGCATGAGGAAGAAGAGTAGTCTTACTCCAGAAGCTGAATGCAGGTGTTGCTCATGAGAGACTGAGCTAAAGCTTTAGCTGCTCCAGCCTTCATGAAGTTCCACTGGAGGCTGAAACACACACACACACACACACAGCATGACCTCACATCCTTACACGAATGACATCAGTAGATGATATCATTTCCTGACTGCCACTCACAAAGATTCTCATTAGTTTGTGTCTGTGGTCTTAAATTCGGTTGATTTAACTCACTGTAAGGATGTGATCGCTCGGTTGACCCTCATGGCTTCAGCGATGGCCGTCACACCCTCATCATGAAGAAGATTAGCGGTCAGACTAACGCAAACACACACAAAACACAGATAGATGGATTGCAATATGTTCAGCTCAATGAAAAATGTTGCATTATGAAGAAGCGAGTTGTGTGGAAAACAAAAGCTCAAAAGAATGAAAATTAGCAAAAATTAAATTTCTTTCTTCTTCTGAAACAGCTGATGGATCCCATTAGGGGAGGGGGGGGATATAATATAGAAGTCAATGGGGTCCATCAACTGTTTAGTTACCAATATTCTTCAAAATATCTTCTTTTGTGTTCAACTGAAGGTCAACATGCAGGTTTGGAACAACTAGAGGTTGAGTAAATGATGACAGAATTAAAATGTTTGGGTGAATTATCCCTTGAAGGTAATCATTTGATAAATGGTCGGCATACACACTTATTTTTTGAACACATTTTATTTTTCTAAAGGGAAAAACAGGGGAACAACTCTCACAAGTTAGATAATCTGAAAAAAAAATTACTGTATATAAACTATACACATTTATAAAGCTAATTATAATTATGAAAGACTATAAAATATTTTAGATTATTTAATAAATAAATATTATATTGATATGTTTTATTAAACATATTTTATTTCATTTCACTTATATTAAATATTTTTAATATTTGATTTTTTATTAAAAAGAAATATTTTATTATAACCAAGTATGTAATTTATAATATTAAAATATCTATATTATACAAATCTAAAATATTTTTAATTTAATAAATGTATAATATAGACGAATCATGTGTGTACTTACTCGAGTTCTCTAAGACACGTGTTGACTTTTAAAGCTTTGGCGATGTCTTTGGCACCAGAAACTCCTATTGAATTCTCCCTTAGACTGCCACCAAACATACACACAAAGACAGCATTATTTCTTAGCCAGAACAGAAATGTTTTAATACTGTGGAGTTTGAAATGTGCATATCTTGACATACTTCAGACAGTTGAGTCCTCGGTTTGACTGAAGAGCGTGTGAGAGCGCTCTAATGCCTCTGTCACTCACAGAGTTACTCTGAAGACTAAACCAGACACACACACACACACACACTCAGTCAGAGCTGCTTCTGTAGTGGACAGTGTGAAATCAACTCGCTAACTGATTGTGTTTTACCTGAGCGTGTGGAGAACATGGTTGACCATAAGTGCTTGAGCCAGAGCCACGGTTCCCAAATCACCCAGATGATTGCCGGACACACTGTAGACACACACACACACACAAAGTTATTCTCAATTATCTCTCCGTTAATCACTCGATCAGACTTTAAGCACACTTGAGAGTCTTACTTGAGATCCTGTAGCGTTTGATTCTTTGTGAGGGCCTCTGCGATTTTTTTCACTCCTTCTGCTCCAATGCCGTTCTTCTGAAGACTGCAATGCATGAAGATTTGCATTTGCATGATGCTCTGTTAAAGCACACACACACACACACACACACACTGTAACACAGACTCACTTCAGTGTGGTGAGCTTTCGGTTTGACTGAAGAACGTCCGCCAGCGCACGAGCACCGTCATCCTCTATGTGGTTGCTCTGCAAACTACAAAAACACACATATTAAATACTTTAGGACTTAAATGTACCCATTCAAGTTGTTTTTTTACTTTCATTTATTTAATTAAAATATATATATATATATATATATATATAAATCCAATTTTACCATTTAAATTGTTCTATTTAATAAAAAATTATATTAATTAATTAATTTTAAATATTCTAAACAATTTTGTTATGGCGAATCAGAATTCACTTGACTGACGTAAGGACCTCATTTGTTATTTTATTCATATAATTTAAGAAATTAGAAATATAGCATTTTTAAATAATTTAATATTATATTAAATTCCATTTAATTATTATATCATATTCAGTGCTGTCAAATCAAGTAATCGCATCTAACATAAAAGTTTGTAAATACAAACACACATATATATATATATATATTTACAAACTTTTATGTTAGAAAAGTATTAATCAACTTGACAGCACTAATTATATTAAATTATATTATAAATGACAGCTGTCACAATTCTATAAAGGTTTATTAGAACTCACTTGACTGACACGAGGACCTGATTCATTTTGAGTGCCTCGCTCAAGGTCTTCGCTCCCTTGGCGCCGATGTTGTTTCCACGGAGGCTAAGAGAAACAAGATCCATTTTATTTAACATCCTCAATTTCCCTTGTTGATTTAGCTTATTAGGATCAAGGGCAAAGGAAAGGACATTTCACATTAGTTTGCATTATATTATTCAGTGACCATGTTAAATTATAGCATTGAAAATACAATATAATGCACAAAAAATACAATATAGAACTTTTTGTTAATAAAGTCACTGACTCCAGGGTCATGAGGGTTCGGTTGACGAGTAGAGCCCGACTGAGTGGATTAACTCCTTTACTGCTGATTGAGTTGTCTGCCAGACTAGAAAAGAGAGAGAAAGAGAGCTAAACAAGTCAATAAGTTTTATACATGTTAAAAATGTTTAATTTTCATATTTGAAAAATATGAATTATATAATGAAGACTTACTCTAGTGTAGTATGATTACATTTATTTTTATGCTAAGTACTACAAATACATATACTTAATATAAATACCCTGCAATTGTACTTTTTGTATACAATAACAACTAATTTTGTACTTAATGCACTAATGCATATTTGATAGTGCTAAAATGTAATTATTGCAAGTATACTTTAGGTACACTAAACACAATTTAGGCTTAATATTCAGAAATGTGCATTCTCAAGTGATGTGTCAGTAAGTATATTGTTGAATTTGGATATACTTAGTGAAATAAATCTATTTTAAATACATTTTGATATTTTTCACTTGGGTTAGGAGACAATATAATAAAAATTACACACAACAAAATTGACTACAAAAAAGTTGACTAAAAATAAAATAAAAACAAAGTATTAATAGTACATCAATAATCCTTAATTAAATAACACTGGTACCTGAGCATCTGAATATGGCACTCTTTGGCACTCAACAGACTTCCCAACAGCTCCATCGCACCTTCCTTAAATTCATTGTTTTCCATTCTGTAATTACAAAGGATACACACTGTATTTAAATTGAAAAACGTTTTGTTTATTCCACACACACAAATCTAAAGTATCGCTGAAATATATCACTCAAAGTGTAAAGACTACTTTTACTGTCTTTTATTTAATAATTTGTGTTTGCATTTGCCAGTGTAAATTGTAGGATGTGTTAAAGGGGTTGTTCATGCAAAAATTCTGTCATTAATTACTCACCCTCATGTTATATTATAATAATATTATCGAAAGCGCGTTCACAGAACAACTTCCGGTCTTGAGTCAACACAACACACATGCGTCGGGGTGCTCCCCCTACTGGATTGCAGGCATGATTGCAGGTCAGTATTTTCGTAAATAAAGTTTTTTTTTGTGTGTTAAACCACTGGAGTCACATGGATTACTTTTATGATGTCTTTCCTATTGTTCTGAACTTTGAAAGTGGTAGTTTTTTAGCTGTCTATGGAGGGACAGAAAGCTCTCAGATTTCATAAAAAATATCTTCATTTGTGTTCCGAAGATTAACGGAAATCTTACGGGTTTGGAACAACATGAGGGTGAGTGATTAATGACAGAAATTTCAGTTTTGGATAAACTAACCCTATAAGGGCCTTTTCTTTGCAAACATGTGTGTATACATGCATGTTTTACCTCAGATTACTGCAGTACAGCAGCTGTGGGAGGAGCCTCTTTAGGGAGGAGGAGTCTAGGCAATTAGACAGTTGCGTTTCTTCTGTACATGCATCTGATACTTGCAACAAGTAAGCTAGCACAGAACAAACTCCACCCTTCAGCTTTCCCCGCAGGCCGCAGTTAATGAGATCTTCCTCGACTGACCGTAGCCACTCCCCTTGTTGCAGCTCCGCCAGACACGTGACTATTGTGACGCTGCGCATACTAACGGCGTCGCCTCCTGTCCCCGTCACCGTATTCTGAAGCAAATTTGTCGCCGTGGTGCGCTGCGTCACCTGCTCCTCGCGGGAAACGCCCAGAGGACCACCTAGCAAAGCGGTGACCGCCGGAGACATCAACCCTGACAAGAAGCGCATGAAGAGGTTCGAGGTTGCCTTGCGCTGCGGCGTCCGATTGGTTGGTTTTCTGCAGCGCTGCACGGTAGTGACTGTGGAAGCCAATGCGGGGCCAGGAGACACTACTTTCAGAGAACAGATCAAACATCCCACGCCTTGACGAAACGTAATAAAAAAGAGCTCCCAGGAATTCCTGCACAGACGTGTGCGTGAACTGCCACACCACGCTATCGTACGACCAGCTTTGCTTGCGCTGGAGGATGCGGTGCCCGAGAGACCCAACCTGAGGAGGCACGTCAACACCGTAAGTTCGCAATTCGTTCTCGCTGAATGTAGACGTCGCGTAAAAGGCTATAAAACGCAAGACGACCCCAGAGAGCTCAGCGGCTTCCTGATGCCGCCACTGGCCGGGTCTGATCCAGAGAGGTGTGGCCAACAGTAGTGGGCATAGACTTCTGTAAGAGTCCGAGGAAGGGGCGTGGAATCTGAATCCAACTTTATAAGGCGCGATAATGTAGTCACGATAATGTGGCAGACCGCGGGGACGGAAGACAAAATGAGCAACGGTTTCTGAGAATTCAGGTAAGTCCACACTTGAGAGGAGACATCCTCAGGTGTGTACGTTTGAGACGATGAGCTCTCGTGTGATATAGAGTTCACATCTAACTTGTTCGTTACACAATGATCAATATAGTTCTTTATTTGCGTTCGCGAAAAGGCGGGGCTTCGGTCACACGTATCGACCAATCCCGCCGGAACTTTTGCCCCAACGCCAGGCCTTGACAAAAGCCACAGTGTTGCCCATGGCAACAGATTACCCTCGTACAATGTTCGCAATAAGGTCTGATACTGGAATTTCGCGACGAGGGTCGCTAGTGGGCGGGGCATCTGCGAAATCCAACGACTGGCGAAATTCTTCCAATCCATCCAAAATTAGCAATATTTTGCAGGACTCATTAAAAGTAATTACATCCATGTTATCATACGGAACGAACAACTGTAGCAAGCGCTTCGACCGACAACCGATTCGAAACTGCTCAATTCCCAGCATGCAATGGGGATCGCAAGACTCAGCTCTGGATAGATGTGACCGCTGCTCCAAAGTTGGACGAAACGGTGGACCATTTGGGTCTTCCCGCTGCCAGCCACGCCCACGGTCAGCGTCACACGTGGGGCAGTGCTGACCCTCGTCAAAGGAACGATCAGCTTGTCCAATCCCAGTGCTCGCCCGTGAAGAGGCCCCGCCCCTCTGTTGACTGACACCTGCACGAGGTCATGTTCTCGCTGCTGAAGGTCAGATACGCACTCAATAAGGAGGAAAGAGGAACTGTGTGAGCTTCCACCGGCTTGAGTTTTTTCATCTTCTTTGAGACGCTGAAGTAGAGCGTCTTTATGTGGTTCGAACCACAGAGTCTGCGGAGAGAAAGAGGGAGAAGTGAGGAACTCAGGGATGAAAAATGATTGGTAAAGAACAAATAAAGTCATGCATACCATGTACAGTTATGAGGTTGTACTCAGTCAGGTGTGAACTTTGAAGATAAGTCTGAAGGGCGGCGCCATGTGGATCAGTGACAGACAGGAACTCAACCAATAACTGCACTTTATCCTTAAAAGCCCCCATTTCCTGGATAAGCCCCACCTCCTGTGTATTGAGCAGGTCTGCTTTTCTCATGTGATGGACCACATTTACCAAGATGGAGGTGGATAAGAACCTTTGCAACAAAGCCTGGTGTCTGCGTAACCACCCGGGATCTGAAGAACAAACAAATACACACACAAAGTTGTTTTGATTGATACTGAAAAATATGTTTTGATTGATACTGTGAAGCTGCTTTAATGCAAAAGTGGTATATAAATATACTTGACTTTTAGAAATAGGGATGCAAAGAAACTAAATTTTCTTCTAGTACTGAAAATTAATTTACATTTATTGCTACTTTATTAGTTAATGCATTAGAGCAATACATTTGTCACAGTATTTATTAATCTTAACATTAGTTAATAAAAATACAACTGTTCATTGTTACCTCAGGTCCATTAAATCATATTAATAGATAAACTTTTAATTTGAATAGTGTAAAAAAAATTTTTATTTATGCTAATAATGGGTGTGTGATGCCAAAATATCCTATTTCTACGCTATCTCACGACCAATTCGTACGAATTCGTACGAGTCATTAAAAGTGGCTAATTCGTACTAATTCATACGACCTTACTCGTAACCGAATTTGTACGAATCTGTCCAAACCCACGTGATGGGTAGGTTTAGGGGCGGGGTCAGGGGTAGGTCATTCATACGAATTTGACAATTCGTAAAATATGTACGATTTAGCAAAAATCTTATGAATTCTGGATAGAGTGAGGTTGTGGGAATTGTTACGAATTAGACACCTCGTAAAACTCTCTATCTTTACCTTCCATCCTTTTGCTATTCTCTTGTTTTTGAGCATTGGACTTCAGATCCAGGTAGCAGTATTCCTCCCATGGGATATGGTCATGTCTAGCCATCCCAGCAGAGCGCTAAAAGGAAAGCGTGTCCGAGTGTGTGTGTGTTGGGTATGAGACCATCAGTGTGATTCAGTAGGATCCATTCCCCTGTAACACACAAACACAACAATCAAATGGATACGGCATTGTGGATGAGAGATTTTCACAGACAAGTAATGCTCACATTTTTAGATGTATATTTTGCAATTAAAGAAATGTGGACATGCACTGATATGCCTGTTTTCTAGTGATGTTATTATACTAGTAAGTGAACAGGGTATTCCAGCTCATATCAATTCAGTGGAAACCAAAACCTGACCTCATTACCCACATGCATCAATAAACATTGTGTTACCATGGTTACAGCACGAGATCAGTCCGAAACAGATGTGAGGCGCAGGTTAGGAGCAAGCAGAATTAAGAAAACTATGAAAATGTATGCTACAATGTGGTATATTTCCATTAACAAATCAACCTGCATAGCATGTAGACTCAAAATGAGAAGAAAAAAGCAAAAAAGTTCAGGTGCAACCTTGACCGTCTTCACAAACACATATAATGGGTCCCATATGACAGACACACAGTGGCAGAAAGATACGGCGAAGTCAGCAGAACGCTCTCAAGCGCTTGCTTCTGCAGATGCTGAGGTTCATGCAGAAACCCCTGAAGAACAAACTGAAAACCTCACGGCTGAGCCGAAGTAGCCTGTAGATTTAGGAGAGTTGGCTGCAAATTTGTTGAAGAGAGTAATAGTGAAGTAGTCATAGCTATCGATAATGTGGCTTCCATTTAAAGTTAAAACAGACCTTGAAATTAAGCCCAGTTAAAGGAGACTACTGAATGAATGAATTAATGGAAGAGGCTCATTGATGTTGTTAAAGGCAGGGTACGTGATTTGCTCCAGAAAACATTTTTGATATGCTGCTCTTCACATCCTGATAACAATCACTAAGTTAAGCTGTCTAAATGTATTTATGTATGTCAGTCACTGAGCACAGCACCCAAATTTGCAAGAGATGGAAATATTCAGAGCAGTTCGCGACTCGTATTTATGCGAATATCAACGCCAAAATGAATCTGCAGCAGTCAGATGGTACAGGGCTGTGCTCTTCAAGTTGTGTGTTCATTATTATTGTGATGTCATGTGCTTTGAGACATGAGGTAGTTTACATGACGCTTTTATTTGCTGTACGCGGGCGTTCATGTGTTTTGAAGGAGGCGAGATTCGTAGCTTTGATCTCATCGTTTCAAAGCTAACCGAAAATTGTCCCTACCTTTCAAATGTACAGTAGAAACATTGTGGAATATTATTTTAATTTATAATAACTTTAATATTTATATATCTTTTAAAATGTAGTTTATTCCTGTGATCAAAGCTGAATTTTCAGCATAATTACTCCAGTCTTCAGTGTCACATGATCCTTCAGATTTGCTGCTCAAGAAACATTTCTGATTGTCAATGACTGTTGAAAACAGTTGTGGAAACTGTGATGCATTGTTTTCAGGGTACATTTATGAATTGAAAGTTCAAAAGAACAGCAGTAATTTGAAATAGAAATAGTTTGTAACATTATAAATGTCTTAACGGTCATAATTCATTGAGCATTGTGTATGAAATGTGCAGATAACAGAACAGCAGCGTGTGTGTCAGTTCAGTGGAACACTTTCACTCAAGGTGTAAACTGGCCTGAACGTCTTCACACACACGGTATGTAACTTCCTTTTTAACATTTTAATAAAAATACATCAACTATTTTTTCCCATGGTGGAGTTTTTAATAGAAGCTGAACCCTGACGAATATTCTGCTGTAGAGTTATTCTGGTGCAACTTCACCAAATCAAAGAGGCGCTGATACGGAAAAACCTAAAGTAATTTTTGAATAATTCCAGCAACACAACAATGCAAAGCCTATAACAATCATATATGTGTATATAGACTGAAAGACAGACAGACAAAACGTTAGATAGATAGATAGATAGATAGATAGATAGATAGATAGATAGATAGATAGATAGATAGATAGATAGATAGATAGATAGATAGATAGATAGATAGATAGATAGATAGATAGACAGACAGACAGATAGATCAGATAGATCAGATAGATAGATAGACAGATAGACAGATAGACAGATAGACAGATAGAACAGATAGACAGATAGATAGATAGATAGATAGATAGATAGATAGATAGATAAGATATAGATAGATAGATAGATAGATAGACAGATAGACAGATAGACAGATAGACAGATAGGCAGATAGAGCAGATAGATAGGCAGACAGATAGGCAGATAGATAGGCAGATAGATAGAGTAATATAGATAGATAGATAGATAGATAGATAGATAGATAGATAGATAGATAGATAGATAGATAGATAGATAGATAGATAGATAGGGCAGAATAGATAGGCAGATAGATAGGCAGATAGATAGGCAGATAGAGAGGCAGATAGATCAGGCAGATAGATAGCATAGATAGACAGACAGACAGACAGACAGACAGACAACAGACAGACAGACAGACAGACAGATGTTGTTATCAATATAACATTGAGACAGTCCGCTCGAGGAAACACTCACTGTTGACTCCGCTGGTCGTGTTGTTCTTCAGATTTGGCGTCTCTAAACACACGGCAGAGGCAGAAGGTGTTTTTGAGTTTCACTAACCTCTGCTCGTCTCTACCCTACTTCTCACAGACTTCATCCTCCACTCGGCACTTTCTGTTTGAGTGTCTGTCACGCACCGTCTTTTTCTTTTCCCTCTCTTTCTATCCTTCCTGTCGCACCTCCTTCTCTTCCTGTGCAACAGGCCACAGATGCACTTTTGACGTGTAGCATCGTCTGACATGCTGCCATTGTGTGCACAAAACCACATTCAAAACACACTTCCACGCGCTCGCTTTACATGAAGCACTTGGCTGCACACAGAAAACAAAAACATATACAGTAAATATGTATAAACATATATACACATGATTGCAGTTGTGTGAAGATCAAACTAAGGTTAAAGCAAAAAAGCTTTGCATATAGGGCGGTGAACAATAAAGAGTGAACATAGACACTATATTGGGGACTGTGATGCATCCAATACAGACAGGACAGGAAGTGCTGATTAAAGAACAGGAAGAGAAAAGAGATGAATGAGTGTGATGTGTGTGTGTATATATATATATATATATATACACACACACACACACACACAACACATTTGGTTAAAAATGTTCAAATTGACCAGCCTTTTAAACATTTCTTGTAAATCACTTGTTATGCAATATTATCACCAAATATTGAATTCAATCTTCTTGTTAACATCAATTTGTACAGGTTTGTATCTATTTTTGGAACTAATTGATCGTAAAAAATGTAACATGGTTTTCACAAAAATTTGACCGTTTTCAACATTGATAAAAACAAGAACCATTATTAATAATTGAGCACAAAATCAGCATTTTGCAATGATTTCTGAAGGATCACGTGACATTGTATTTTTGATTAAATAAATGCAGCCTTATTGGTGAGCATAAGAGGCTTATAAATGAACAAATCTTACAAAGCCTAAACTTTTGAACGGTAGTGTACATGTACAGTGTTGTATAGAAGAGAAAATTAATTCATGCACAGCCAAAGTTAAAGAAAAAACATTTATTGTGATGGTCCTTTTAAAAAAAAATTCTCTCTTACAAATGTACATGTCTGATCATTAAAAATCAATGATGAAAGACTAAATCAATAATCAATTACATAAAAAGAACCTACAAGGAACCAGTGACAATGTAAAATTGGCAAATTGTATTTTAGTTTAGAAAAAAAAAACAGCAAAAAGACCTTTGAAAATGAACATAATGAAACACATTGCAACTCTACATGTCGACACTAGTAATCAATGCATGTATGGAAAGCATGTAATCATTATACTTTGTCATTTCGACACTTTATTTCCTGCATGTGTGTTTTCTGCTTTGTCTACGGTCCTTAACATTCAACGTCATGAGCACTGCCAGTCCTAGAACGAGATTTAAGCGACAGAACAGTCTAATATCGAACAATACATCTAATGAGAATAAAAATGAACTGAGAACAGTGTGTCCTGTAAGTAACAAGCTGGACAGTGCTGCATCTTACTGTAAGCGACACACACTGAAACGCTTCTGTGGTCACATGCACTCAAACACTGATCTGATGACCCTGAGAACGACTGATTACACTTTGCAGATACACAAAAGAAAATCTGTAAACACATGAAACAAACCTGCAGTCACAAACGGCCGGAGTTTCAGCGGAGGCACATGTCGAACAACACTGATGCTTACTTCGCAAGCGCTAAAAAAGTATGAATGTGTGTATTATGAATGTTATCCGTGCTACATTTGCCATATTGTCACCGTCATGTGACCTACAGAGTTGTCTCACATCACTAACATTCATGAATCCTCTCCCGTGGCCTCATGGGATAGTAAAGTGTCCATCATATGCATAAACGTAATAAGTTAATACACTGTAAAAAATGTTGTCAAATCAACTTAGATAATTGATGTAGTTCAGGTAACATAATATTTTGAGTTTCTGATGATTAAATCAATCTCCTTGATTGTATTAACTCAATTTTTCCATTTCAATGAACTTAAAATTAAATTAAGGCAACCAGGTTACTTATTTTTTTAAGTTAACCCAACAATATTTTTTTACAGTGTAGGATTTTGTACCTTGAGTGACCTAATGATGCATGAGATTTTTATGCATCACACTAATTTATGACGGCTACGGCTTTTCTTTTTTACCAACTGATGAGTATGCATTAAAAAGTCACAATACAAATCAAAAATACACCTGAATTCAATAAAATAATGAAGAAATGAAGAAACACTGAAGAAATTCAACATCTTGACACTGATCAAATCTTGAGAATATCAACACTGCACAATCAAAACCTGTGAGAATTTGATCAAACTGTGAGCCTGCATTCATCTGCGGTAAAAACACATTCATCTTCATAGAAAAACACGCAAACACTCACATGCACACTCATGCAAACACACTAAGGTCCGAGTGGCGTCTCGAACCTGTTCGCTCAACTGCATGGAGAGGTAGTCAGCAGGACGCCTGCGAAAAGATCACCACAAAAATAAGAGTTTCAATACAAATATTTATAAAAAGGTGAGCAAGGGCACATTCATACAAATGGGCCAATCACACAAGAAAATCTGTAAATGAATTATGAATTTATACTTACAAAAAAGCTGCATTATGGTACAAAATGATTATCATATTCAGGGTATCACAGTATTCACCATGGTACTCTAAGGTACTAAAAATGATGTTGTGGCTTTACTGCATTAATCATCTATAAACCATGTTACTTAAGTGTAAAATGTTTTTAAATGTTTTTTTTTAGTATTTAATGTGTGTTAAGTGAATCAGTCAATTAATTTAAATCAATAAATACAAAAAATTAAAGTTAAATTAAAAGTTAAATACATTTTAATTCAATGCATTAATCAGTATATATATAAAAATATTTAATATTTAAAAATAAGTTAAGTATTTTTTAAACTGTTTACTGATATTAAATGTATTAATTTGCAAACATACAATTATTCAATGTTTTAAAAAAATAGAACTGCTTTTAAACTGTTATTTGATATTAATTAAATGTATTAATTGTACTACTACTGAATTATTATATACATTTAAATTATTGTTTTTTATTTTAAATATTAATTACGATTCATTTATACATGTAACAGTTTTAAACAGCATATTGATATTAATTCAATTCATTAATTGCCATAAATAAAACATTTTATACTGGAAAATTAAAACAAATTTGAACAACTTGATATTATTTGAATTGGCATATCATTTTAATGCATTTATGCATTTATCATTTTAATTTGGTCAGTTTGTTAAATATTTAAAAATTACCAATTAATTAACTGAATTTATATTTGTATACATTTTGAAAAGTTTTAAACAGTATATTGATATCAGTTGAATTTTATTTCATAAAAATGTTTAGTATTGGAAAAAACTTAAATGATTTTAATAAGACCTTAATGCAAATGCTTTTAACACAGACACACACACACAAAAACTGATCTGGCCTTACCTTTTTTGTACAAGTAGACAAACAGCGTGACACCCAGTGCGAACAGCAGAAGCACTGCGAGAACAAGCCCGACCTGCAGAGCGACCGGTGACCCCGCTGGACACACACACACACATGGTTACTTCTAGGACAGTATAAACCCTGGACTTCCATAAGAGCAAACTCTAGCAGTTATCTGGCATTAACATCACTCTGTGTGTGTGTGTGTGTGTGACCTCCATGAACCTGTCGCTCCTGTGCAGGAGAACACGAGAGCTTGTTGTCGTTCAGTGTATCAGTGATTTGCTCCCTCTGTTGGTCAAACACAGCAAGAACAGGCCCGTGTGCGTCCAATACACCAGCCTCGCAGGACACATTCACACCTAACATGGGCAAACACAGGACATGACCGTCATTATCAGTTCAATTCAGGGACATTTGAACACCCTGAATGTGTGTTTTATGGTGTCTTACCTTTAACATGCAAGCTTGTGATCCCACAGCGACACAAACTTTCCAACAAATCAGCCAATTCCTCCTGGTCACAATCTGAGAGACAGAAAAGAGCAGACATTAAAAATCACGATAAATATATGCACTACCTATAAAGGTTTAGGGTAGGACTCTCTTCTGCGCGCCAAGGCTGTATTTATTTGGTCAAAAATACAGAATTGTTGTGAAATATTATTACATTTTAATATAATTTGAAGTGTAATTTATTCCTGTGATCAGAATCGGTATTTTCAGCATCATTACTCCAGTCTTCAGTGTCACATGATCATTCAGAAATCACTCTAACATGACGATTTGCTACTCAAGAAACATTTCTAATTAATATATACAATTATCTATTAACATTTTCAGGGTATTTAATGTGTAGAAAGGTCAAAAGAACAGCATTTATTTGAAATATAAATCTTTTGTTACATTATAATGTCTTTACAGTCACTTTTGATCAATTTAATGTATCCTTGCTAAATGGAAATATTAATTTCTTTCAACAACAAACAAAATGACCCAAAATTTAATTTAATTGACTTTTACAGGAATAGAAATCAACATTTGAAATGTTTCCAGTTGTTTTCGAGGACCATGGGAACAAATACTGACACACTGGAGGACAACGAGTGAACGTCATCTAAACTCTACCATCATTCCAGCTGTTTTAATTCTGTTCAACATGTTTGTGCATGTTTTGTGTTTTTTGACACACATACGGCATTTCTTCAAATGTTCTCGAAGAGAGTTATACAACAACTAAACTGATATTTCAGATGCTACCGGCCAGCCTGATACAAATTCATATTTGATCCAATTTTGTGCGTGATAATTTAAATTAAACACTGTTATGTTCTAAAAAAAAGTCATGCATCATGGGTTTTCAACAGAAACTGAATTTTTGTATTATTTTAATGGCTTTAGCACAGGGGTTCTCAACTCCAGTCCTCACGACCCACTGCTCTGCATATTGTGCATGTCTCCCTTATTTAACACACCTGATTTAGATCCTCAGCTCGTTAGGATAGAGTCTTTCCTAATGAGCTGAGGATCTGAATCAGGTGTGTTAAATAAGGGAGACATGCACAATGTGCAGAGCAGTGGTTGCGAGGACTGGAGTTGAGAACCCCTGCTTTAGCAGCTGTACAGAGGCAGATTTTGTAGATTGAGCTAATGCATTATTTGCCAAGCCACATTATTTTTAACTTGTGCTTCTGGTAGTTTGCATTGGTCATATTAATAAAAATGAGTGTCTGCATGATTATTTACTCACCCTCATATTATTTTAAACCCGCATGCTATCATTTTCCTGAAATAATTTTAAAAAACTGGAGCAAACTGCACTCACACATTCTGCAAACTTAGAATGATATGAGTGTGAGTAAATGCCAGTGTTCATACACTTACTCCCTGTTCCTGATTTCCTTTGCAGGCACACATCCACGGAGCTGGAGAGCGCAGGTCTCGGGCAGAGGTTCTGGAGGCCTGGAGTCTCCTGGGATGGGACCCAGTGGACGGGCCCGTCTAATGCACATCGACAGAGAGAACTAAATCGCACAGAAGAACACAGAGCATGAAAACAACGTACAAAAACACACTGGATTAAAAAAACACAGTAGCTCCATAGCGTACGTGAACAGCATGAGTTGTACGCGTGTTGTGTTGTGCTGGAGAATTTGCTGTAACTTCGGGTCAGCGGTAAAAGCGAGCCAGTCCAAACTGCGAGAGTTTTTCCCATAAACACCTGATCCGGACGGCTCATAACACAACAGCAATGCGCCCAGTTCTGACTGATTCAGCGCCGGCAAACCCTGATCTGCACAAACACACACATTCATGTTTAAAACATCACATGCACATTGATGTTTAATCAAAATCACTGGTTTGTCTATAGAGAACATCAGATCCCCTTCATTATCTCCATTAAACACATGTTAATTTGAACATTTATTTAACTTTAAGTGTATTTTATTAGAGGTTGACTATATATGCTTCAATTAAAAAACAAAACAAAACATGTATTTAGTCAAATTCCCAGTAAAGAATAACACAGTAGCACCACTAGGATCCCATTCCAAACATAGCACACATGCTTGATGCTAACGCACCAGCTGTGAGCTTTCTATTCCATATATTTTTTTTTAAGTATTATTTATAAGTAAAAAAAATTATAAGTATAAATATTTATTCATTGTATTATTCATGTATAGTGGCATGACAGAGGTGTAAGTTAAGTTAGATGGCCAAGCATAATGCCAGAATAAAGGCTATAATGGCTGAATTCAAACAAAATAATGATGAAAATTAAGTCTCATACCGATTTACATCAATAGACCATAAATGGGCCAGTTCGCCTCACCAGACATTAGTCAAAGACTATAAATCGGATGTGTTTACACATCTTATCAGCCTTGTCTAAAACTTATCCAAATTCTACATTTGACATGATTGTAAAATAGGCTTCATAAAACACATAATAATTTTAGGGATATTATCCTCAGATTTGAAATGACGCATGACCACAATTGTGGCTACACTTTAGTTGTGGTTATAAGTTGCAATCCTACATTCACATACTATTTGAATACATTTAATAAATATATAATTAATATTTGTTGTTTTTGTTTTTTTATGTTTGAGCTTATATACGTTAATATTAATAACAGTCTGTTTAATTTTGAACTATGAAATTTTGAAATATGTGTGTTATGTGTCTATTCAGAAAGATTTATGAGCAGAAACCTCTTTATTTTGGGTATGTCGTGAATGCATCACTTGCTAAAATTGGGGCCGACTAGAAAGGGGTAAAAGGCAAAATAAAAATAAAAATCCAAAACAAATACTTAAAAATAAAACAAGATGAGTTGGTCTCATTACAATCCCCAAATACTTATTTGAATATTAAACAATAAACTGACATTGTGTTTATATTGTTTTATACCAAGTCAATGAATTTTACATAATTTTAATGTTTATCCCCTAATAAAATAATGTAAACTACACTCATTTCTCATATTTCAGATCTCAGAGCTGTTATTCAGTCTTTAATAAATAATTATCAGAAATGTCAATGAAGTAAAAATACGGAGAAATGTGTTTCAGAGACCAAAATGATTTCCGGCTTTGTTTTTGCACACGTCAGTCTACTAGATTTGCCCAAGCATGCACTTCAAGCCGAAGACATTTCCAAACGGGCACACCCACCTGCGTTAGAGACGTTCCCGATGAGATAGAGCCCGTTTGTTCCTGTGCTGCCCCTGAGCGGCACACTCACTGCTTGAGCGTCTTCCCTAAAAAATACTAAAACAAGTCCATTCAACGGAGTCAACGGTGGGCCTATCAACTCCACAAATATACATTGGCCTTCTGTGCAGTTTGGTATGTTGAATTCATTGATGAGAAGACCCTCCGGGGTGGAGCTATAGTGGGTTTCGTGGGACAGTTGTTCTGCTTCCTTGGTGTGGGAGAAGCGACCTGTGGTCACATGATGGAGGGTTAATAATGCATGCATTTGATAGTCCAGCACATAACATCCTAAGAAAGCAGTGTCATCCATTATCGCAAAATAAATCCTGATAGGCTACTTGCATAGGCATCCCTTCATAGTTTATAGTGTGCACAGTGAGGAAATGCTATGCATGCATTCAGTGCCTAGACGACCTATAACATCTGTCAAAATGTGCCGTTTACAAACTGCAATGCAATCGCCCTCTATCGCCTGGGAATTTAAACATTTCAACTTGATTTATTATATGATTAGACAGCCAAAAATTTGTTTTATTTTACTCAAAATGGATAAAACATTTTTTTTCTTTCCTGGCAATTGTATTGCTCTTTACTGTACCCCTGTGTTTGTTTTGCTACATTTCTGTAAACAAATGTAATATTTGGCTTTGGTAATAATATTCTGACTGTGGTAATAATGTTTGAAAAACATATCACTGTATACGGTTTGAAAGTAACATACACATTTTTAAAATCAAATAGCAAAAATAAAATAGAGTAAAAATTAAAATAAAGCAAAATTAAATAAAGTAAAGTGAAATGAAAAAGGTAAAGTAAAATAAAAGATAAGTTAAGTTATAAAAATACATACATTTAAATAAAATGAAGTAAACTGAAAATTAATTTAAGGGAAATAAAATGAAGTAAAAGTACAGTAAAATAAAATAAAGTAAAAGTAAAGTGAAATAAAATAAAGTGAAGTAAAATAAAGTAAAGTAAAACTAAATAAAGTGAAATAAAATAAAGCAAAATTAAATAAAGAAAAAGTAAAGTGAAATGAAATGAAAAAGGTTAAAAAGTTAAGTTATAAAAATAAATAAATTTAAATAAAATGAAGTAATCTTAAATAAAATGAATTTAAGGGAAATAAAATGAAGTAAAAGTACAGTAAAATAAAATAAAGTAAAAGTAAAGTGAAATAAAATAAAGTGAAGTAAAGTGAAATAAAATAAAGGAAAAAGTAAAGCGAAATAAAAATAAAATAAAGTGAAGTGAAAAAAAAAAATGCAAATTACCTCAGAGGAATGAATTCTACTAAACTCTTTGCAAAAGGTACCAATGAGATCATGAACAGCATGAACAGAAACACCAGATCTCACCCTGAAAGCATCGAGGTTGAGTCTCTCGGGTCCACATCGGCTGAGGGTCTCGTCGCGGGTAACGCGCTGATGTCCTCCAGTAGAGGGATCTGTCCTGGCGTCAGCGCCTGCGTTATCTCGGAAACCCTTCTATCAGATCCACGCGTGCGATACACCACTGCATCCAGCAAACCGCTTCTGGGAACACTGGGACTCTCCTGCGAGGGCGGAGACTTGCTGCGATATAACACTATGGCGTCTGGGCCGTTCTGAATAGTGTTCGATGGGATTCTGATGTCAGGGCCGAACCTTCGCACTGCCGATCTGGAAGAACAGATTCAGAAAGATTTTAAAAGCGGTCGCTTTATGTTTGTTGCAAGGATGCATTAAAAGGGACAGTAAAGTCATTTATAATATTAAAGGGATAGTTTCATTTTTGGGTGAACTATACCTTTAAAAAAAAGACATATTTCTATTCATTAAAGAATCCTGAAAAAAAACTGTTTTCATCATTGATAATAAATGTTTCTTGAGCAGCAAATCATCATATTAGAGTGATCATGTAAATCACATTTTAAAATATATTACAATAGAAACAGCTACTTTAAACTGCAATAATATGCCACAATATTACAGTATTTCTGAGCAGAAGAGACTTCTTTCAAAAACATTAAACGCGAACCTATTAAGCCTGTTAACATACCTATTAAACCTATTTGGGCTCTGTTAGAATAGATTTTCATGCTTGAATATTAAAAGAAACACATTATTTTTCCCATATTCTCCATTCTTGCAGCTCTTCTTATCCCAGTCTGTCAGTAACGCTCTGTTTAGTTCCTGTCTCTCTGAAGCCCCTCCTGCTGAAAATCACAATGAGACTATAACCTTGCAGAGCTTTTTCATGCTCAAACAGCAACATAACACACTAAAGTAAGTCGAAAATGTGAAAAAAGCATAATAGGACCCCTTTAAAAACGTTAAGACCCCAAACTTTTGAATGGTAGTGCCTGTTATGTTATAGCTGGCACATACTACTAAATGGAATTCAACCATATGACTTATTTGCGCTTCTTTTGCGAGCGTTCAAGTATGCATCTGCTCACCAGGAAGTATCCAGTCATCATCTGTGAAATATCCATTCAGCTCCAGCTCATAGTACACCTCTGCGTTCTGTCCATTGATCATCACCAGCCAGATGAAATCCAGCGACATACGGAAGCCAGACGGATGCCACAACTCTATAAACTCCTCGTCCTCGGCTCCTGGTGTGTCAGTGTTGATCTCATTAAGTAGGAAATCCATATCGCTATGAATCGCGGGATAGCTCTGTCCTGCCACCGTAGAAAAGGCTGAACAACAAGGCAGAACTTAAAAACATGACAGGACACATATAATGGGGAACCCATTTATATACACATTCATTCCTACACATGGTATGGACTTGTTTTTTAGACATTAGCTTGTAGCAGATTATTATTAACATGTATTCCGTGCACAATTATGCTTTTATGTATGTTTATATGACTCTTCGTGGCCTCATTAATTGCCCCTTGGAAACACATAAAGTTTTGAATTGAACCCTAAAAATATGTGTGAGAAAGAAAGTTGTTAATATGGTTGTTTCGCAACATGAAATCAAGACCTACTCATGTTAAGCGGGCAGGTCTGAAACCAAGCGCAGTCATTGGGTTTTCCGGGACTCGGGGCCTCGATAGCAAACAGTCCCGGATCTCCGTGTCCATTCGGTAACACCACATCGACTGGCTTGAAAACTGCAGGATACAAACAGGATAAACATGGATTAAAAAATACACAAATGCCACAATAATGCATTGTATGGCATGTGCTGATCACCTTTGTGTGAGTATGAAGGGTTTTCTCCCGGGTATAAGAGTCTCTGTGAGGTTCTCACTGGGCATGTGCGCAGAGTCACCATAAACAAAGGCATCAGATTGGCTGTTCTTGGCTGAGGGGCCGTCCTTAGGGAAGTTTGATGAAGGGCCATCATACAATGCCAATGCTGCACTTTGTGGCACTGGAATATCAAACATTGCATAAATATTAGGACTGTGCAAAGATTAATTGCAATTAATCGCATGCAAAATAAAAGTTTGTGTTTACATAATATATTTGTGTGTGCTGTGTATAATTTATTTTGTAACACACATGCATGTATATATTTAAGAAAATGTGTTATCAAAATAATATTTAAATATAATATAGATTTTATGTAAATATATATATATATATACAGTATTATGTGCAAATAATTCTTAAATAAAAAATGCATGCATATGTATTTATATATTAAAAAAAATTATACGCAGCACTCACAAATATATTATGTAAAACACAAACTTTTATTTTGAATGCAATCGCAATTAATCTTTGCACAGTCCTAATAAACATTTATTTTGTTGCATCTGAAAATTTCATTATTAATTTGTTTTAAAAGTAAATATCTTTTTTTTTTAAAGCCCTGTATGACATTTTAAATTATGGCCTTATTTTCATGACATTGAAAATCTAAACACTCAGCAGCATACTAATACTAATAGTAATACATGATGCATACTACTAATTATTGTTTGAAATGTAAAGTACATTTGTTCTATTCTGCTTAGTAAAAAATAATAATTATATCAGGATGATTTTCATTAATTCAGTTTGTGTTTTCCATCACATTACGAGAATTTAGAAAGAATATTTGTCATGAAAATAATGCAAAACACATCCTCCAAACTTAGTTTAAAAATGGTCTTACATATTCGTTTCATTCCCTTTATGCAAAATATAATTAATTTTTATTTTATTTTTTCAATCAGAGGTGATATGTGATCTGGACATTACTAAGATTTACCCAACAACGTATGAGACAATAAACAACACTAAATTGTGTGAAATAGTACAGTTAACTAAACCACAAATACCAAAAAAAAATTTTAATTAAATAAAGTTGAAAATATAATATTAGATAAAACTTATAACATAGAATTGTTGCCTCGGCTAAAATAAAAGCTCAAGTGCAAAAAAATAAAATAAAACTGAATAAAAATAAATCAATTATTAAAAGTTTCAACATATGAAAAATTATGATTTTAAATAAGTTTTAAAATAAAAACATTGTATTTTGATTTAATAAAATTAAATTTGAAACTTAAATAAAAATAAGTTTTAAAATAAATAAATTATTTTAAATAAGTTTATCTACAAGTAATCGCCTCTACCTGCCAAAGTCGCAGTATTCACAGTTATGGTGAAGATCCCAGCCTCGTTTGCGCTGATCTCCACACTCGAGCTAATGAGGTCTGTGGTGACATCATAAAGCACCAAAGAAAACAACCCTTTTGTCATGCCAACATTGAGTTCCACGAGACCCAGCCGGTCTGGCCCGCTGAGGTCGACTTCGTTGATCCAAACTTTCGCAGGGTCGCGCGGGCAATGATTGACCCACATAGGGGTGGGGGGGCCAGTGTAAAACGTCCAGAGGTTTTCCGACTGCCAGCAGCGCTGAATGGACTCGTCCCCTCCAGAGCCGCCTCATCCTCCAGGTACGGGACCGAGCCGGGAGTCAGAACCGACGCGAGGCCGTCGGCACCGTCTGCGGATTTACGAGAAGTGTACACCACTGCGTCCAACAACCCCACTCCTGAGACGTGTCCCCCTTCAGAAACCGGGTCCCAGTTGGGACCGTAGAGTGCGATGGCGTCAGGCCCGTTCTGAACGGAGTTGGCGGAAGAGAGATGGCGGGACGGGGAGTCAGTTCTGAAGAGCCGACTGAGAAGAAGCCGTTCCGATCCGTGTGCTGTCCACTCAGATCGATGACCCGGTAGGCTGAGTCTCCATTGCCGTTGTAGAACACCAGTGTGTATCCATCCAGAGAAGCGGGATTCGTGCCATCATTGTACAGTTCCACAAATTCATGAGTGTCCAATCTGGGATTGTCACAGTTCACTTCGCTGATTATTAAACATTGGGTCGTTTCTTTAAAAATGCACATTAACACCAAAAATCCCAAACTTAGCTCCACACGCATGGCTGCTGCCCTGATAAAGACTCTCAGCATATCATAATAAGCAAGTGGACCTGTGGAAGGAAAAGAGAAGTGTCATTCCAGATGCGTGCAATCACTTTCAAAACATCTTAAGTTTCGTTTCCATTCAATCTAGACACGTTGCTTTCCCAACAGTTGCGATATTGGCAAATTCAAGGACAACCAAACACATGAAAACAACTCCAAGGTCTGTTCAATTCTCCACATTCATTTGACACTGACACAAGAGATCATGACAAAGAACATTCCACAACAACATTACAGGTCTTCTCAAGTCTGGTACTAGTGTGTTGCGTGAGGAACAGACTTGTAGCAAGTTTATAAACGACAACAGTTTGGGGGTTGAAATGTTAAGTGCAGCATATTCCTAGTAGCTATGAAGGAAGTGTGGTTCTTGAACGTTAGTTAAGTGTGAACTCTGGCATCTAAATAAACACACAGGCACTTGCACAACAGCGTCTATCTGAGTCATCAGCTGACCACAAACTCCAATCAGCAAATCTGGCTCCTGTCACGGTTATAAATGCCCACCAGACAAAAAGTGCTCTGAACTTTTCAGAAAAAAAAATTTTTTTTTTTATCTGCCTTGGTTATAGAAGTATTTTTCCCATTCATTTTTTTCATAGAGAAGTCTTGCTTTACTTATAAAAATCCATAATCCAAACCAACCAGAAACAAGGTTTTACAAACAATGTGGCTGAAATAAAGGTCAAGTAGCCCTCAATCAGGTCATGGGGTCTATACAGACTCCAATCGATATTTACTTAAAAAAAGGTTCCCTTCATCTCAGTGGAATAAGATTTTGTGACTTTTCATACATTATCTATCCACACAAAAAAATGGGCTTGATTTGGTTGTTCTGAAGGTATGTAAAAAAAAACAAAAAAAACATTTTTCCACTTCAGGTCTTTGAAATGAATGGAAAAAGTGGAAAAAACGAAATATATTTTCTTCATGTGTCCAAAAAAAAAAATCCAGCATGAATCTACATTTCATATGCTAATGCTAAAGCTAATGGTGTAGTTGAGGAATTGTGTGGTATGGATACAATGTACTTTATATCTCCAAAAACAGAGCATTAATGAATAGATAAGAAGTAAACAAAACGAATTATATATTATTTGTACGATTAAAAATGTATGTTTTTTGTACAATTACTCAATCAATTGTTGGGGTCCGTATAGACCCGAAGCCCAGAAGTGTAAACAGGAAACGACCATTTGAAGGTTAAGCACACTAAATGTCTATCATTGCATATGCTGTCTTAAAAGCGTTGGTTCAACCAAAAAAATAACTCTGTCATTAATTACTCACCCTCACTTTGTTACAAACCCATAAGACTTTCATTCATCTTCAGAACACTAAGATATTTTCCCTGTCCCTCCATTGACAGCTACGCAACTACCACTTTGACACTTCAAACTGTTCATAAACTAATCCATATGAATTGAGCGGTTTAGTCCAAATTTCCTGAATAGACACGATCACTTTATAGAATGAACAGATTGAATTTAGGCTTTTATTCACATAAACATTCATCATTTCACACATCAGTTGTGTATGTGTGTGAAGTAGGCTATGTGAATATAAGCCTAAATGAAATCCGTTCATGATTTTTTTTACTAAACCGCTCAATTCATATTAGTTTAAAGATGAACTTTTTGAAGCGTCAGAGTGGTTGTGTTGAACTTTATTGTTCAAACAGACCCTGTATGAAGCAGTACATAAAGTATATAATGAAAATGTCTCTGCAACATTATGTGTGTTTGGCAAATATTGCATTTATTTCACATCAGCTGTGGTAAAGTATGTAAACACCATGCGAGGGTCACTACGGGACTTTTTGCAGCTCCTCCGATCGGCTTTTACATCCATAAATAGACAGTAAAAGAAAGGTTAACTTACATCCATTGAAAGAATGTTTACATTCAGCCTATGTCAAACCTCGTCATACAGTAACTTTTTGCACACACTCCAGTGAAGACAAAGTAGAAGTATCTAACTTCACAGCGTGAAGCTTCACAACATCTACACAGACTAGAGACAT
>JAQIUQ010007693.1:0-27500 GCA_030378365.1 Hybognathus amarus | reverse complement strand
TACGAAAAGGAAGCCAATCCTAGATTTAATTCTAGCTTGGAGCTGATAGATGTGGTGGGTCTGGAAAGAGAGTGAGGAGTCTAACCAGACCCCTAGGTGTTTATAGTTGTCTACCGGATCTATTGCAGACCCATGTAGTGTCGTGATGCTTGTTAGACAGTCAGGTACAGTGTGAGATCGATTGAAAAACATACATTCAGTTTTGCTGGAATTTAAAAGCAGTTGAAGGGAACGGAAAGAGAATGGTATATTATTAAAGCTTTCTTGGAGGTTTGTTAACACAGTGTCCAACACCGGGCCAGACGTATAAAGGATGGTGTCGTCTGCGACTGCGTAGAGATTATAGATCATCTGCTTAGAGGTGGATTAGATCATTTATTCAAAGCTGAATTTGATCAAAGGAATAAATGTGATATATCAAAAAATATACATCAAATATGAAGCGTCACTGGGAATTCTAGGAACTTAAGGCTTTTCACTCTTCACAATTTTGTTTCGCTTACCAAAACTGTCAATTTGTCAGTGTTTGACTGTAATATCACATTAAATGTAAAGTCCGAATCGATTACACTTATTCGCTGTATATAGTAGGGAAACTTACGGTTAACCAATTAACAGGTTTTTCCTGTCTTTCACCTTTAAAATCATGCTAATTTTTAACAGTGTGTGTTTGCGCTTTGCCTGAGCCAGAGACGGACGCGGCTCACTTGTCATGTTTCTTCACAATGTTCAGTGTTTACTCGAATCTTAGAATAGGTAGCCTAAAATGGATAGTGCCCTAAGTTGTCGTCTTTTGGTGAATTAGTTTTGAAGCTAAAAATATGTCTCATAGCCTGAAACATCGTGTAGAACCATCGAGTGTTTTGCACAATTTTACAAAATATAATTTTTTAACCTTCTGTTAAAATGACTTGGACCCATACGCACCCATAACTTTGCCGTGACTGTTAGAGCTACAGGAATGCATTATTAGTAACAGGCACGTGCACAGGTAGGGCTCAACCTGTGCAGGGCACATGCCCTTTTTGTAGAAGTGCCCTTTTTTTGGTGGTGTTTTTTTTTTTTTTTTTTTTCAATAAATCAATGCTATTGGTCACCCTTTAAGTCCATCTGTCTGTTTTAAAATGAAAGATCTTAAAAAGAGCTGTGTAAATCTTGTTCGATCCTCAAACTGTCGGTAAAGCTGATAACTCCGCCCCCTCTGCTCTGCCTTGACTGAATCAACTGAGCCTCTGCAGCGACCGCACAGGAGCTGAACGAACTTTTGCAACGGTAAACAAAGATCTTGTTGTTTGAATAAGTACTAAGCACGTTGTCTAAAAGTTCATATTTTATTTATTTGATGCCTGATTAAGAATTGTGGGAGCTGAGAGAGAGGGCTCTGCAGCTAGCATTTGCCATATAGGCTAGCCAATACACCTTCACTTAAATTGCCTGTGCATACAGTAGCATTTAATTTTTTTTATAAAATGCGATTTTGACCGCATGATTTCGCCCTTTTTCAGTTTCAGCACATGCCCCTCAAAAGGTCTGTGCACGGCCCTGATTAGTTACCTAATTAGTCACCTCGAAAAATTATTAATATTTTACATTTAAACTTTTATGTATGTATTTATTCCAAAATCCAGGTTTAAATAAAACTAATAATGTCCAGATTGTACAGATCTGCACACACAAGAAGCTTGAGCCTCGAATAACACGGTTATATCCTTCTTCTTTTGGTTGTTTGATCCCCCATTACTAGTGAATCACACATACGGAGCCATTTAAAATAGTTTCCAGATGAAGTAAAAGGTCTTTGACAGTACACAATTTCAGATTAATGAAATGGACTTATTGGATTGGATTTTATCTGTGTTTGAGGAGGCAGAACAAATGTGCTCACCGTCTCTCTCTCTCACTCTCTCTTCCCTTGGGGTTTCACTAACTACAGCCATGCCTTGGTGTCTTAGAGGATGCAGAATAACAATGCTGAAGCTAAGTGAGGGAGATATAAGAGGAAATGGTGAGAGAAGAAATGTGAAAAGGGAAGCAGAAGTGCTCGGTCTCAATCGGCGCAAACGCTTCTTCAGACAGCCGGAAACTATTCCCTTTTATCTAAGTGAACGGTATTTTTAGGCTCTGTGGTTGCTAGGGTGTTCTGGTTGGTTGCTTAGTGATATTCTGTCTCATTTTTGTCTGACCACTTATAATTGTTATAGCTCTTCTCTCCTTACACAAAAAACTAAGCATCCAGAAATATTTCTCCCTGCTGTGTTCACTGTGATAGTAACAGGATTGCTCAGTCTGCCGTGAGAGAAAATCTGCAAGGGAATGAGAAAGAATGGATATGGGAAAGTGAGATTATTATTAAATGCATCTGTGAACCAAAACTGGAAGTTGTCTGCAGTCGTTGCCATGGAAATGCC
Source organism: Hybognathus amarus (assembly GCA_030378365.1). NCBI lineage: Eukaryota > Metazoa > Chordata > Actinopteri > Cypriniformes > Leuciscidae > Hybognathus > Hybognathus amarus. Next base: position 25,092 of record JAQIUQ010007693.1, on the reverse strand, counting down.
TCCCTGATTGTGTGTGTGTGGTCGCCTGTATGTGTGCACATAATAAAATGAGTATTACATTTCAGCTTTTTGCATTATAGCATTAGGCTAATGTTCACAAACTCTCATACTTACCAAAAATGGTGGTAAAACACTGCACTGTGATGTGGAATATATATATATGGTGACTGTGGGGGCCATTTTAGTACAGTGAACTCATTGTCATGTTCAAAAAAATAATTTGAAATGATTCAAGCTTTGTGACTGTGCATTATCCTGTTGGAAGTAGCCATCAGAGGATGGGGACATGGTGGCCATAAAGGGATGTACAAGGTCAGAAACAATGCTCAGGTAGGCTGTGGCATTTAAACAATGCCCAATTGGCACTAAGGGGCCTAAAGTGTGCCAAAAAAACATCCCGCACACCATTACACCACCACCACCAGCCTGCACAGTGGTAACAAGGCATGATGGATCCATGTTCTTATTCTGTTTACGCCAAATTCTGACTCTACCATCTGAATGTCTCAACAGAAATCGAGACTCATCAGACCAGGCAACATTTTTCCAGTCTTCAACTGTCCAATTTTGGTGAGCTCTTGCAAATTGTTGCCTCTTTTTCCTATTTGTAGTGGAGATGAGAGGTACCCGGTGGGGTCTTCTGCTGTTGTAGCCCATCCGCCTCAAGGTTGTGTGTGTTGTGGCTTCACAAATGCTTTGTGAAACAAACAATGTCTCAAAACAAGATTCTGTAATCACAGGTCTGCAATCAGTACAGGCTCAGAAATGTCTCATCAATTTTAAATTGATTTGAGATTGTCATTCATTTTTATTACACTGTACTCTTATATGTCAACAAATGACTTTATTTTGGCTAAATAGAAACCATTTTCTATTGTCAGCAGACGTGTGTTTGTGTGCATGTGTGTGTCGCTTCGAGTCTCTAGCGGATACAACTTGAGCAGAAATCATCAGCAGTTTTAATTACTTTGATTAAGCTGCATGATGATGAATCTGTGTGTATGTCTGTGTTGGGTTGAAAAGTTAATTATCCACACAGATAGCGAGAGATGAAGACCAAAAGAAGTCAAACTCAAACTTCAGAAAGGTCACAGAAAGGTTGTTCGTCTGTTTGTGTTTACGTGTAAGAACTAAAAGATAATTTGCAACCAATCAATATTGTTTCCTCAGGTGAACCAAATGAGAAATTACAATATGCCCTTGACTTTGATGAACCTGATTCATACAAGCATTCAACTTTCAAATTCAACAGTTTAATAAGGAATTAAAAGCCGTACTGCACTGTTCAGGACACACACACTTCTCAGCTACAGGTTTACAGTGTCATAAAACTTGCTAAGAAAACACCATTTTTATTTATTTTTTTCTTTCATTTTTTCTGGTAAAAAATTATTGATTCTTTATATATTTGCATCTTTCTTTTTTTTTTTTTGCTTAAATTTTAAAAAAGAATAGTACATTTGTAAGCTTTATCTTTTTTTAAATGTATTTATTTTGGAAATATGCCTGTATATTTTTATTCTTTTTTTAAAGCAGTGCTTACTGTTTAATAAATGAAACCTATTTTAGGACTTTATAAAAACATTTTCAGAAGATTTTCAATTTTGCATTTTGATGTCTTTATTTTAACCAAGCACATTTTCCCACCAAATTATTTCTGATTTTCACAATGCATCATAATTTTCATTACTCTAATGCAATTTTCATACGTTATACTTCCATTAATTTAAGCTGAAAAAATGATTGCACAGAAAGTATGCTGGAGAAAATATTCTCAATGCAAAAAATAAATCTTACTAGGCTAGATTTTCAGTATGCATATCTTCTGTTCTTTCTGTTTGATATTGTGGTTGTGTGAGATTCACCCTATAGCATGTAACTGTGTTTACAGCCTGTGCCGTTGTGTACTTTGTAGATGAAGACTAGATAAAACTAGAGGGCAGAAAAATGTTCCGGATTACAACGGACCTCCTCAGGACGAAATAGCTTATACTGACAAAACATATATGGTAAATTGTTCCCATTACTTCTAGAAAAACCCTCAGAGATGAAAAATTCCCCCGCTGCTTTATTCCCCATTTTTATGCGTTTCATTACTGAGGGATATTTGAAGGATTCGAAAACGAGGTCTTCTACCCTTATCTGCATTCTGTCATTTTTTTTATTCACTTCACTCTTTCTTCATTCTTTTTTTCTCTTGAACTCCCTTGCAACTGAATCTAACCACCCCTTATCACCACAACTTAATGAGCTCCCAAGCATTACTGGCATCAAACACACACACACTCACTTTATCTGGCTAATAGCATCTACCGTCTATTTAGTTTTCTAGTTCCCGGCCCTTAGTAATTGTGCATTTATTCTTTTACTCTCTAAAACAGCTCATTAGTGTTTTATATGAGAGAGAGAGAGAGAGAGAGAGAGAGAGAGAGAGGAGAGAGAGAGCATAGTTTTAATGACCTTCAGAAAAGCAGCAAGAAATGCAAAGCAAAAAAGAGGAATTAAGTAATGGGGAGAAAAGGCCAGATAGAGACCAAAAGAGTCATTTATCCGCATATCTTGCGTCTTTAATGTGTGACTCTTCTCAGATGATTAAAATTGCACACAAACCACCATTAGAAGATCATCTATGAAAGACGTCTGTGCATTTCTGCAGTGATAAAAACATACATCAAGCATTGGCAATAAAGTGACACGGTGAAATGTCAGGGAATGCTAATAACGGACAGGTGATTGATGCTCTTGATCCAGTTTAAAGTATTTTGTCTACAGTTTGCTCTGAACAATTGTCTTCATTAGTTTTGTTGACATGATCAGGGAATACTGAATTGAATGGATAACTGAATGAATACTGTAGAGATTCACATCTCACTCCAACAGTTTAAATATTTATTTACATAACCTTCCTTCATGGCATAAATACGTACTTTACCTCTCTGATGGTATTGATATTGACTTTACTTTTGTGAAACTGTAAACATTTACTTAACTTAACTATTTATGTGATCTCAATTCAGTGCTGTAACTATTTACATTATTACTGCGTTCACGTGCCATGGAAAATAGGATATTTTCCACTTGTGAACTGGTATTTACCAGTGTGTTGGTTCAAGTGCTTTTGTTGTCATCAGTGGTTAAAAGATGGAGATCCATCTTTTTACTGTTTATAGACAGTGCAAAGTAATCAATGTGAGAGGGGGAGTGGCCAGCGGCTAGAGTGGCAAAAGCCAATGTGTGCTTTTAGCGATATACTTAGCGATATCTTTTGCATGTCTAATCCAAAGAACTTCAAACTTGGCACTGCACTTACTCGTGCCCGTAGCAACACTTGTGAAGTTTGAAATCCATCGGACAAACAGTTCGAGAGATATGCGATTAACAGAGAGACACACACACACACACACGGACAGACAGACAGACAGACGTTCCTGTAATTTATACTGTAAATAGATATATTTCTAGTTTGTGGAAAATAAGCAATTAATATAGGAATATAAATGCACTTAGATCATAATCTTGTACAGCAGTTGTCATTCACATTTTGTACTATTAACAAGAGAATGACAAAAATAACCTTTGGTACATCAAAAATATGATATTTGATAAACAGATCTCACTTGTTTTCTGTTCTTAAATCATGGTTTTCTTGAATTCACATTTATCCTCCAGAACTCATTCTATGTTTTAATGTTTCAAGCTCAATGGAAGTGAAAGAGCAAAGACAAGAACTGAAGTTAAAGGTGATGATGCTCTAGTTCAGGGGTTCTCAACTTAACACACCTGATTCAGATCCTCAGCTCGTTAGGATAGAGAGTCTATCCTAACGAGCTGAGGATCTGAATCAGGTGTGTTAAATAACGGAGACATGCACAATATGCAGAGCAGTGGGTTGCGAGGACTCGAGTCTGAGAACCCCTGGTCTAGTTTGTTTCAGGCTGTTGACACCAATAAAACAATTTAATGTGCCAATTTACAGAAGATCTCAGACATCACCATAATGAATGAGCTGAAAACAGGGAACTGTTGGAGACAAAGAGGTTTTTCAGCTGCTCAGTTTAACATGATGTTCCTGTACTTTTTAAATGCAGACTGAATAAAAACACAGTGAACACAGTTCACACCTGCAGTGAAGCCCCTCCCACAACAATTCACCAATAAATACTGGGAATATTCCCATTATCCTACAAGAGAAGGACAAACTCCAGGAGTAGCAGCTGAAATCTGTGACTGTTAAAGATGGAGTTTATTAAAGAGGAGATTGAAGACATGAGTGATCCAGAACCATCCAGAATAAAACATGAAGATACTGAGGAACAAATAGGTGTGTGTCCATTCCTGGTTCTTCATTGTTGATGCTTTGGTAGATGTGAATGAATAAGCAGTATATGGATGATAAATGATTAGAAAAATTATCATAACCTTTAGCAGTTGGCAAACAAATGTGAACAAGTGAATGACAGAATAACAAGTGAAAGATCTGTTCTCTGTTGCTATTAGGGTTCACTTGAACTGATTCTAACTGTTTTTCTGTGTATTTTAGACCAGGTGAGAGTGAAAGAGCAAAGACAAGAACTGAATGCAGTTGAGGAGGAACATCGTAACTTTACAATTCAAAGAACAAAAGCCAAAAAGACGCACACCTGCACTCAATGTGGAAAGCGTTTCTCATGGAAAGGAAACCTTAACACACACATGAGAATTCACACTGGAGAGAAACCCTTAACATGCACTCAGTGTGGAAAGAGTTTTTCTCAAGCATCAGGTCTCAGTGTTCATCTGCGCATTCACTCTGGAGAAAAGCCATTTAACTGTGATCAGTGTGGTAAAGATTTTATTTCATCAGCAAATCTAAAACAACACCTGAAAGTTCATTCAGATGAGAAGCATGTGTGTTCTCTCTGTGGAAAGAGTTTTTCATGGCTGAACAGTTTTAAACTGCACCAGAAAACACATAATGGAATGGGAGATTATATGTGCTTTGACTGTGGGAAGAGATTTACTAGATCTGAGCATCTGCAACGGCATCAACTAGTTCATACTGGAGAAAAACCTTACAAGTGCTCATATTGTGACAAGAGTTTCACACAGTCTGGACACCTGAAGTCACACGAGCGAGTTCACACTGGAGAGAAGCCGTACGACTGTACTCAGTGTGGGAAGAGTTTCACAGAGAAAAGAAGCCTTAACTCACACATGAGCATTCACACTGGAGAGAAACCGTATACATGCACTCAGTGTGGAAAGAGTTTTTCATGGCCGAAATGTTTTACACGACACCAGAAAACACATAATGAAGTGAGAGATCAGGTGTGCTGTGCTCCCTGAAATCACACGAGCGAGTTCAGACTGGAGAGAAGCCGTAAGACTGTACTCAGTGTGGGAAGAGTTTCACCCGATCAAGTAGTCTAGTGAATCATATTAGAAAGCATTGTTCTGTTTCACAGTGAGCAAATGTTTTGTTAGATTCACAAAGTAAATGTGTAGTTAGTTAACTAATAAACCGTTGCTGTGAAATGCCGCAAGATTTGTGTTTTATATGTTGGAGAACAAGAAAATGATTGAAAATTATTTTAATTGAACACTTACTCAAAGAAAATAAAAAAAACAGAATGAAAAGAGACTGGAAAGAAATGCAGAAAAACAACAACAATCAGGTATATGTTCATAAACCAATAAAAAAATTCCCTTAATTTGATTAATTTTTTAATTGTAACATTTGCAAATTTCTTTTTGGTCTAACGAAAAAGGCCCCACTACAATTAATTATAGTTATTAAAAACAACCTTTTAAGTGTTTTCAGTTAATTGGACTAAAGAGCTAATATGTACCATTAAGGTACCAATATGCACCCTTTAGGTACAAAAGTGTACCTTTTGAAAAGGTACCGCCCTAGTGACAGCTTTTGTACCTTTTTTTTCTGAGAGTGTGGAGAAATATATTTCTCGTACATCAAAATATTCTACGAGCTGTTCATGTGCATTTTCATCGGCTTTTGGCATAATTACCATAGCACGTAAAGGCTCCATTAGTAAGGGGAGATGGTGGAAGTTTTGAATTGGGTCTGGTTGAAAGATAGAGCGGGTGTCATCTGTATAGCAATGGAAGTGCATCTGATATTTACGGAAGATGTAACCAAGGGGAGAAGATAATGAACAGCAGGGGTCCCAGGACAGAGCCCTGGGGCACTCCTGTGAAAACAGGGACTGAATGAGAGGTGAATGATTTTAACTGAATGAACTGAGTGTGGCCTGAGAGATATGAATAAAACGAGTTAAGAGGTGTGTTAGTAAAACCAATAGAGGAGGGTCTTTCTAGAAGGATGGTGTGTGAAATTAATAAGCAGAAGGAGAATGGATAGTAAACCAGAGTCAGTAGCCAAGGTCATTAGTGAGTGCTGTTTCTGAGGACGGAAACCAGACTGGAATTTTTTCATATAGATTATAGGAAAAATGACTATGGAATTGAGCAGCAACTATTTTTTTCAAGAATTTTGTGGATGAATGGAAGATTTGAAATAGGACGGAAAATTATTATGGTTGTTGGGATCTGAATCAGGTTTCTTAAGAATTGGAGTTACAGCGGGTGTTTTAAGAGGAGGTGTTTCCAGTGGAAAGAGGAGTGAATGATGTCTGTAATGAGAGGGGACAGAAAAGGGAAAGTGGGAATTATGTCAACAGAACACATCGAAATAATGTTTTCAACTTTTAAGGTTGAATAAAATCAATAAATCATAATTTGAACTTGCAACCATGCATGATACATTTATTTAAGTTGTAGTATCACATTAATTTCTGTTTATTTACTGTTTTAAACTGTGACAAAAAATTAGAGGCAATAGGTACAAATCAATGTGCATTTAATCTGTTTAATTAGCTGTTCATCATTCAGAACAATCTACGACTGTATGACGATTCTTACAACAGCTAAATAACATCAAGTTTTATAAATGTACTATTTAAAAAAGAAAAGAAAAAACACCAGCTAGGTTGATATTCCAAGGTCATTTGAACTACCTTTTACATCCATGAAACAGTCCTATAAAAGGAGCAAAATCCATTATCATTAAACTGTTTAGTGCTTTATGATTGCTATTATCTCATATACTAACCACAAAAGAGAACATATTCTTTTTGTCTGTTCTTGAGTTTGTTTTTGATGAGAAATTGGCAACATACCTCAAACATTAACATTAACTGCTCTATACCACCTAAATAACTATCTAATGCATCCTATGTAAACATACACTTTAATTTAAGACTAAAAAGAGTCTCAGTAGAAGTTAGTTAATGATAGTTTGTTCTCTGATACAAAAGAAGCTACAAATTAGCACTACCTGACGAAACACAGTCACAATGTTCTAGGGAGCAGATGCTCTCGTGGTCTTGAATAATCCCTTGAGGCTTTGCTTACCTAAATGACCCTTTATTAAGGGTCGTTAAGATCGCCACTCCTGATGCTTTTCTTCAGAAATCTCATAGAAGGGTGTATGAATGCACACTTCAAATACAAGAGATACACAATAAAATCCCTGTGTCTTTACTCTTCAAGTCTGTTTAAAAGTCCTGTGTCTCTGTGGAAGTTCATCAGTTTACAGGTTAGCGTGGATCTTCCGGTTTTCTCGAAAACTAAAAAAATCCAGTATAAAATATATCTTCTTCTCCTATTGGCACACATGTATGATTCTGTCGTAGGCTGGTTTAAAAGTCACATGATGATGAGCCTCTGTAAAGAAAAAAATTGCGTATAGATCCGTATATTCACATAATCAGTGTACGAGTTTAGAGTTTCAGTGCACTATTGAAAAGTTAAAAGGATAGTTCACCCTAAAATAAAAACTAAGTCATAATTTACTCACCCTGGTGTTGCATTTCTCATCATTTCTCATTTTAATTATAGTAGTAAAGTACTAAAGTAACTAAAACTATAACTATAGATGTTTAAAATACCAACAACCTCACCTAAAATTAAAAATATTACAATCTATTATAGTATATCAATGATACTAAAATAGCACTACAAAAAAGGTCTAAATGCTATATTCGAAGTCTTGTAAAGCCACATGTTCATCAGCTTTGGGTGAGAAACAGACCAAAATGTGAATTGAAAATGCATATCTCTCAAATACCGTTCAATATCAAGATGGATCAAAATGTGTGCAAAAATCTTACCATTAGTGGCACATCAGCTTGTCCTTGGGCTCAATGCAACAACTCTGTACCTTATCTACTCCTAAAAGGTCTGTATTAGTAACTTACACAAATAATATGCACTAATATACATGTTTTAGGGCTAGATATGTTACATGAATTGTTCCTTTATGGGCACTGCCTCAGTCACAAGCTAAACATGTGATTTTTCACATTCTTTCTGACAGTGACCGCACAATCTTTGAAAGCAAAAATCAGTATCCAGACAATTTTTGGTTAACAATGACTAACATAAACCTATTAAATGGCTTCAGAGGACTCAGACTATGTGGTACTTTGATGTGATTTCAGGTTCTTGACATCTAAAGCACCGATTATGGAGCATTGTGCAGTATTTCTTCATTCGTGTTCAATGGAGGAATGTCACAGAGCCCCTGAAAGGGTCAAAGCGATGGGGGGAAATTATGAGATTTGAGGAAAATTATTCTATATATTTCAGTGCTTTTGCATTCACACCCAAAATGTTTTGCGTTCCCCTGAGAAACTTTGCATTCACTCGCACAACTTTCGAGTTCTTTGCAAGTGAAAAAAATTTCTCAGGCAAACGTCAAAAGTTTTTATGGGGAACGGAAAGCAGTGACACAATTTTTCCTTCCCATCTCATATTTTTCTCTCGCCATGTCCCTCTAGGGACTCCATAAGAAAGAAAGATGTTGTTTTTTAAGTGAACTATTCTTTTAAATTAAAAGCAATATGTTAAATTCAGTTTGTTTTTCCTTGCAAAACCAAATCATTTCTAGAGCTAAAGTGACCCACCAAAGTCATTTTCGATCCTGTCGATCTTCTTTCCCGATAAATTAGTGAGGTTTCAGAGTCACAGAGTAATAGCTTTCGCTAGTTTTTAATAACCTACGGCGTTCTTGTCATTCTTGTGCAAACTTTTTTCCAGTAGTTCTCCTGAAGTAATATTGCTACAAGTTTTGCGGCCGTCCAGTGAAACCCGTACACTTAGAGACCCAGTTTTGTCTTCATACACAAATCTCAATAGGAGTGGTCATCATCACTTTGCTCTTGTCTTGGCGGTTGGGCGACGGGCTTTTGGAGGACTCTTCCCTTGAGGAATGTGGTTCGGAGAGGATGCTACGTTTGAGGGGGTGGGGCGTAGACAGGAAGTGCCTGAAGGGGAGGGCTCTGTGTGTCTGTGGGCGGAGCAACGTGAGGCTCCTCCCCTCGGGGCTCTACAGGATGCTCTGCGGCGATGATGATTCAGCAGGTCGTATTTAAGGAAGTAGAAAACACCTCTTTAACGCCACAGCGTCGCTCCGGCTCCAACGCCAACAGTCGGCCGAACATGCGTAACGCATCGTCAGAGAAACGCCTCCACTGGGAGGGGAACGGCTCCTGGAGGACACGCCCCCCGTTGCCAGCGCTGAAATTCGGAAAAGAAAGCGTCGCTAGGCAATGCCGCTTCCCATGGGAAGTTTCCCGTGAGCATGCAGAAGAGCAGAACTCCGAAAGCCCACACGTCCTGGGTCGTCGCCACGACGATGCCATCTGAAACCGAGGCCTGGCACACCTCGGCAGCAGTGTGACGGGATGGTGCCGCTGATCCGCTTGATCCGGCTGCCCGCCCGTCGTGTCATTCCCAAATCTGCCAATTTCACACGTCGGCACTCGCGGTCGAAAGCAGAACGTTTTCTGGCTTCACGTCGCGATGGACGAGACTCTTGCTGTGCATGAAGTCCAGAGCCAAACCCAGTTGCTGAACACAGCGTTTGACCATCTCCTCCGGCAGGCCGGCCTGAAAACACATGAGGACACAAGAATGAGGTATAGAGAGTATATGCAGTGTAAGCTCATAATAAGGGAGGAAGTAGAAGTGATTTCAATAACCAAAAGCAGAATCACACATCCTGTAGAACTCCACAGATGAATGCACAATTAACACAGGCTATCAATCATAAAGTTATACAAATTCCCTGTGCGAATTTTTTTGGCCATGTTTTCCCCCAAAAATAGCACAGAAAATATGAAAAAATAAAGATTCTGTGTGAGTCTATATAACGGATGCATACAGATAGTTGCACTCTAAAAAATGCTGGGTTGTTTTAACCCAATTTGGGGTCAAATATGGACAAACTCAAACATTGGGTTAAATGTAACCCAAAGGCTGGGTTTTCCATATTCGACCCAAAATTGGGTTATAACAACCCAGCATTTTTTGAGTGTTTCTGTACTGTTCATGTCATCCAGACAAATCCAAAAATAGTATATTTAGTTAAATCTCACAAAGAACATGTCCAGGTCTTAGTTTACAAACAAACAAGTACATGAATAAATACTGTTCAAAAGTTTGGGTTTGGTATCAATTTTTAAAATGTTTTTGAAAGATAATTTTTCCGCTGACCAAGACAATATAAAAATACAGTAAAATTTTAAAATATTATGACAGTTTAAAGTAGCTGTTTTCTATTGCAGTATACTGTAAAATGTCATTTATTCCTGTGATCAAAGCTGAATTTTTAACATCATTATTTTGGGTTGAAATATGACCCAACCATGTGACAAGCTGCGTGTGCATTCAGATTCTAACATATGAAATATTGACACAGGTGTTACACAGGTAATACAGGTGAAACTTTAATATTGCGCATAAGTTATAATTTTGATGATTATGGCTTATAGCTTATGAAAACCCCAAATTTAGAATCTCAGAATATTAGAATATTACATGAAATCAATAAAAAAAGGATTTTAAATACAGAAATGTCGGCCCTTTAAAAAGTATCATCATGCATATGTTATGTCGTATATGTACTAAATACACTCAAAAAATGCTGGGCTCAATTCCAATTTTGGGTAAAATATGGAGAAGCCCAGCCATTGGGTTACATTTTTAATTTATATTTTAAACCTGAATGGCTGGGTTAGTCCATTTTTACCCAAAATTGGATTAAAACAACCCAGCATTTTTTTGAGTGTATATTAGTTTCACCTTTTAATTTGAATTACTGAAATACATGAACTGTTGAACGATATTCTCATTTTCCAAGTTTCACCTGTGTAAGGCGCAGTGATACCTGAGGCGGGATGATGTCGAACAGGTCTCCCGCTGGCGCGTACTCCTGGCCGAACACGTAGCTGTCCTCCGCTCTCAAACAGGACGTTCAGGACTTTGATGATAAACGGACTGCAGCCCAGAGCCGCCGTCAGACTGTACTCGCGCAGGAAACTACGCAGCTTCGTCTTGTTCTTACTCACGTACTTCAGAGCCAGTTTAGTTCCTGCCAATACACACAACAGCGATCAATGATATATCACGGTGCCCCAAGACCTCCATATTTGAATAAGAGCTTGACAGTGTCCATCTACATTCACTGTATGGAAAGGAGCAGTCAGGAGACATTTTGTTTTGGTTCCACAAGAAAAGAAAAGAAAATTGGGAACGAGACGGCCTCATTTCCCTACAGACTCACCCTGTGTCCGATGCACACACAAGTCGACTTTGCCGTAGGTGCCCTTCCCCAAAGCAGCGATCAGCTCATACTGCTGTTCTACCTCTGAGGCGGAGAGAGACGTGATGGACAGCGCCTGCATGTCCTCGACCGGAGCCCCGCTCGTCTCACAGCCCCGTCCCGCTGCCAGAACACCCACCTGGGCACTGACAAACACACACACATTATCTCACATGCATTGACAAACTTATTTCAAGAGGTGTGTGTCCTGGGGCCAGATTCACACAGCTAAAATGCTTTCTTGCTCAGTCACTTTGTCCCGTTTTTCATTAAAAAAATCTCAAAATTCCTAAATCAAGTAGCAAAATGATTTAAGATAAAACCCCCAGTTTCACAAACAAGGTATAAACTAGGTCCAGACTAAAATGCATGTTTTAACTGAAATATCTTAAGATATGTCATTTAGAGCCGTTGTTTTGTCTAAAGATGCACACAAGTAATGTTTTTTTTTTTCTAAGGTACATTTATAAAAGCTTCTTAAATGTCCTTATTAAACTAAAGCCTAATCCTGGCTTAATCTAAGCCCAGTTTGTAAAACCAGGCCATTATATCTTAAGTAATTTTGCTCCTCAAGTAAATATATCTTGATTTTAGGAATGTTTAGATACTTGTAGTGGAAAATGAGTGAGAAAATATTTTCTTTTGCAATGCACAAAATTCTTAAAAGACAAGTTAAAACATTTCTTAAGATGTTCTTAACCATCTGATTTTGTTTGGTCATTTTGTGCTTTTTTACGCTTTTTTTTACTTCATCAGAATGATACGCAACTTGGTAAAGGTTTTGACACTGTACAAAAATTCATGTACATGATTTGAAAAGGTTAAATGGTCCTCAAATAAATAGTCACACTTGTATTGTTTGTGTTCAAAAATGAGCGCATTGGAAATGAATGGGAGACGGATTTCACCTGGACATCCTCTAAAACTAAATCTTACCGAAAGCTAAACCTCAAACTTGTGTAGATTCATGGCTTTGATTTTTAGAGTAAAACATGTTTTGGAAAATCTATATTTCATATAAAATTTTTAAAAAGTATTTTTATGCATTTTTCATCATAAACTTTAGTTCCACCTTTCAGCAATAATCTGTGCTAAACATACCTCAATAAGTGTCAAACCAAACTTAAATTTGTGCTACAAAGCGTTCAAGATCTACCAAAGTTTAAGTTGGAAATAAAATTTTAGGTCTACGCTCATAGAGTGATTAACAGGTGGATGCCCTAAATATAATTTGGTGCCTTAAAATCCACAAAAAAATGGGTCATTCAGTTTTCTTGGGAAGAAAATAACAGACTTTGATGTTATCTGATTGTATGGCCATTCTTGTGGAAGATTTGCTGATCAAAATCATCTTTTCTGTGTCATATGCAAATTAGCTTAATAATAATAAGCATGCACGCTATTTTTGGAGTCATGTTTTCCAACGTGCCAAGTATTTTAAATAGTTATTAATTGTGGTCCGTTGCATTCACAGTCGCCCTCTCGGTTGAAATTCGTGTGTGTGTGTGTGTTCGTCACCACCTTTCGGCCCTGCTCGCTTGCACTGGTGCTTTGACTCTGAGTGGCAAATTACCGGTATCATGTGAGAAGAACGCTAAAGATTAATATATAAAAGTGGCGGCCCACATCAAGCACTGTTCTTAATAATGTTTTGTGAGACCGGCCCCTGGTGAGTAACTCTCTGGTGTTATAGACCTCCATTATGACATCTTTTCCTTTATTCTTCCTTATTTCCCTCCTCTTGTCAGCACTTTTGCACCTGATTTGACGCTTTCCACGAAGCAGTCCAATCTTTGTAAATATTTCAACAGCAGCAAAGGGCACTAACTGAATCACGGGCCTGAAGTCTCGCAGAGCTCACGGGAATAAAGCAGTGACCTAGAACGAGTCCTCATGTTATCAGCATCATGCATAGCGACAGCGCAAGACCCTCCGCTGAGCATCACTGACACACAACACCAGCAGACGACCTTAGGATGACCTCTCAGAAGCTGAGATGTGCCGAACCCCCTGTATCCTGGACACTTTAGCCCCTGAACTGAGAAACTAATGAGAAATCAATTCAGGAACATTCTCATTCTCTCTAGAGGTCATTGTCTACCTCGGCTAGATACCTGTTATTTTCACTGCATTAACCCTTCTCTCATTCTGTATGAGCAAAGAGAATCTAATTTCCCTTCACAATTTCAATTGAATTGGCCACAACACACTGGATATTAAACTGGAATGAAAATGATTTTTCAGAATGACAATGGGAAAGAAATGCTCTTAAAATGAGCTGGAACAGAAACTTTCCATTTTTATAAAACGGCATGATAGCTCCATTTCGAAGACTTTGAAGTCATTTTTATATAGCAAGAAATAGCCCATATATATTGTGTATGACTTGAGTTTGCTTTCTCTGATGCGCACTGAAGGAAATTGGATGTAGGATTTATTTTGAAACACTTTTCACTCAGACTTTGCAAGTAAATTTCACAAATAATAAGAAGGAAATGGCAAGCAAAACATTGAATTACACATGAAATTCGTAAGTAGTGTTTTCTTGTAAAGATGTTCGCCAATAATCAGTTTAATTTAAAAATGCTGGGTTGGTTTAACCCAATTTTGGGTCAAATATGGATAAACGCAAACATGTGAAAATGCTGGGTTTAAAAATTAAAAATGTAACCCAAAGGCTGTGTTTGTCCATATTTTTGGGGTTAAAACAACCCAGCATTTTTATTTTTATAGAGTTTATAACTTTGTACTTTTTGCATTGTCTTGAATGCACGTTACTAGAGTAAATCATAACTGCCCCACTTAATAAATGGGACAATCTGTTCCTCATTGAGCCTAAATTTTATCCTATAATGTCAACACCTGAAGGTGACCTTTGACCCCTCACAGGTCACATTCATTAAATACACAACATTCTTGCTTAAGCATGCAAACTCATGTTCACAGGATTTATTTAAATGCTAAATGCATCGAACTACACAAAATAAATAAAAAAATATTTTAATTTTTTAATTATTCATTCATTTAATCATTTTAGCATTTTTACTCTCCCTTTGTTTCCTTTCTTTTTTTCACCTTAATCAGCACTTCACATTCTTTGGTGAAAAACGGCTATAATATCTGTAAACATCAACAGAAAGGCATGAATACATGCGTGCCACCAACAGTACAAAACAAACAGCAAGAGCCCTCGGCAGTCTTCAGACAAAAGAAATCAATACACGCGTCACACACACCGCTGACCTGATGAAGGAGATCTCCAGGACTCACCTGCTGGTGCCCTCTCTCTTCCTCATGTTCCTGCATCCAAACGCTGCGATCTACCTGTTCATTCCCTTCAGAAAAGCATGATCTTCAATCACAAAGAATGAGTTTCCTCAGCGTTCCTGAAGGACGTCTGGCTCAGAGCTCTGTACACACACACACACACTGCGCTCTGCTACATCCTCAGCTTTGCTTTCCAGCCCTGCGCTCATGTGGAAATCACAGTCCTGTTCAGTCCTGTTTCCTTTGTGAAGGTTCTGCTGGAGCACGAGGAGAGAGGAGCTTGTGTGTGTGTTCAGTCATCAGTGATGTACAGTGTGTGTGAGAGAGAGAGATGAAGGGGAGGGGGGTGTATCTGTGCGTGAATGACCTACCTTCATTGTGCTCTGCGCTCCTGGATGCTGGAAGAACGGCGTCTGTGTCTCGCAGCATCCAGGGTCCTTTAGGGATGCGAGATGTGCTCATCCAATGGCCTGCGTTCACATGATCGCAGGACCCCTCAGCCGGCAGCGTCCCAGCAGCCAGCCTTTGCTTTCACACACAATTTAATGCAGAACATCAAACCTATTTTTAGATCTTTTTTGCATTCAGTGACATTTAGGCACATTTTTCTCACAAGTCTCTCATTCCAATGTGGACAGTGTTTTCTTTTTGGTACCATTGAGATATAGATAATTTAGTAGTAAATTTGAGATTTTATGGTTTTATTTCAATTTTAGGTAAAGCTTTTAATCATTTTTGTCATTTTTATTAGTTTTTGATAATTTTTTTAGAGTCGCTGAAACGTAAATGATTGTCTTTTCTTCCCTATTGTGACATATACGAGTGAAACGTACACACGATTTGCCCCTCGAACAGGACAAATGTGGGCGGGGCTTGATTTTGTACAGCCACTTTTGCGTCATCGAAGGGTAACGCCCCCTTTTGGGGAAAACAAACGGATTCCCCTGAGAACAACAGTATAGATAGCTAGTCAACAACAAAACTATAATGTCAATATTTTAAATCAAGTTAAATATGATCCATTTCATCATCTAGTTTGTCACACTGTGAGTGTTAATGAAGAAAAGGCTACTTGACTTACTTGGTGATTACACGGGATAGTGGTAACGTTAGGTGTCTAAATAGTCCATATTTGGCCACTGCGTGGTAATTTATCCAGTTTTCGACCATTTTAAAGGGCCACGAACCTCTGTAACCCCGAATCCAGTAGCTTCTTTAAATACCGCTCACGGTCCTCAGCCGCAAAGAGAGTGTGTATGTTTGTGCCATTTTTGCTTTAATTTAAAGGGATACTCCACCTCTGGAAAGATGAATGTGTATTTAAAATTGGCCATTTATGTAGAAAAAATGTGAAATTATTTTTGAATTTGAAGCTTTTCTAGACTGAGAAAAACCAGAAAATGTATTTTTGGCTTATGTGGATGAAAGACAACAACTCCCACAATGCACTTGCTTCGCTGCCCTAGGAGGCCACATCTACCTACTACTGACTGTAGTCTTTAGCCACTGGCCAAAAATCCTCAGATGACGCAAAATGACGATTTTTGCATCATAGAGGATTTTTCCAGACAAAAAATACATAAATCTCTCGTCTCAGGGGATATGAGGGTGGAAAGCACGGCAATTAGAAGATACTACAGGTTTTCTACTAATACAAAGCTTAATGCTAAATCCTGAAATATCCCTTTAAAAAATAATTATGTGCACAGATAAATATTTTAAAATAAACACTACAATATTGCATAAAAACAAGAATTGGTGACTTAAATATGTCTATAGGTTTTATAATTTATTTATTTTTTCATTAGATATCTCAATACAATAATGATTAATCATGTTTATTACTACAGTTGAATTAAGGGCAGCACAACAAATATCATCCTGATGCATCAACATTTCCCATTGACATTCATTGTTTAGAATGTTCGTTATTCAAAACCTAACCGACCACAGTGACATCATTGTGAAATGTACATACTGCATTGTAATTGTTTTTTCCTTTTATGATCAAATGTAGTGTAACAGTCAGGGTAAAGAAGTAAATTTGCATTTATGCATTTGGCAGATGGTTTTATCCAAAGCGTCTTACACTGCATTCAAGGTGTTAAACCTCAGCCTAAAAAGAACATTGCAGGAAATGTAATCTAATAAAATAACCCTGACGTTTCCTCGCATTCACAAGAATGGAAAGAAACAGTTTTTGGCAACCTTCTGGAAGCCCAAATACAGAGTAATCTCACCTCTCCTTTGTGTTACACCTCCCTTTCTTCTCATTACGCTTTCTCTCATCTTACAGCGCACACTTTTTGTCCTAGTTTAAGTTGCTGTCTGCTCACTTTTTCCAGGTCGACATGTTTTTTTTGGAAACACTATGTCTTACAAAATATGGGCTTGAACGTGGAATCCTGCTGCAAATGTCTGCCCAGTAAGCCCATATTTATGCATGATAATTATTTAATAGTAATTTAATAACATGACATAACATTGTGAGGTAACTTACAATAAAATTGTGCATTTATAAACTTATATAAATAATACTAGTAGTAATAAATTATAATTACATTGAAATATATAAATGATCACAAAAATATTATTATTATTATTATTATTATATAATATTTATATATTTTATAAATATCTAATAGATATTATTATCTACCACCTTTATTAATATAAATAATTGAAAAAATTATTACAATAAAATATAAAGTTATTACAAAAATATAATTATTAATGTACACACTCTTTCCATTTATTACTGTTATTATTATAATTGTTGTTGAGAGTATACATAATTTTTTTGGACAACAATTATAATAACAATTATTATTAAGATTATATTTTTGTAATATAGTTTATTATATATAATGAACTATATTTATCATATATATATATATATATATCACTATTTATATATAAAATGTAAATAGTGATATTTATTTATGATATTATTTGTAATATAATACCATACTATTATTAATATAATATGAATATCAATAATAATTATTATTATGTACAACCATTATAATATTATATTAATAATATTATGTAATTTTTGTAATATAATATCTATCTATTATTAATATAATATTAATTATTATTATTATGTGCCACCTCTATAATAATAATAATAATAATAATAATAATAATAATAATAATAATAATAATAATAATAATAATAATAATAATAATAATAAGTATTATTATTATTACAGGAAAATATAAAAATATAAAAGTCGGCACCTTGGTCACGGTTTCAGCACGTAGGCTCTTCGCCCAGGAAAAATCTTATGTAAATACCCTTATTAATAAACATAAAACATGTTTTGCATGCCGGTGCACATGCTGGAAGCTGTCAGCGTCACGTGACTCTCTCTCCACAGAGGCCTGCTGTCTCTCCGCCCGGACGTCCCTCCTTAAATGAAATCTGTACATATAGCCTATGAAGGAAGATTTGCGGTTTACATACTCGCTTGTATGCATTTATTAAGAAATGGTAAGCAGCCCTTTGAGGATCTTCAGTCTTGTTCTCGCTGGTTGACCACAAGCACATTGAGCTGGACACAACATTAATAAAGAGACATGCCTCCAACATTGCCTTCATCTCCTGCCTAAGAAGCTCTTCATTTCTGAAATGAACACAAAGACAAACTGTGAAGTTCACGCATTTCATGCTGAATGTCATTGCCATGTTTTGTTGTTTAGATCTAATTAGATGACAGGCCTTAATTGCCCACCTGAGGTTTGAGTGACAGGCGCTGAAGTTCATCAAATGCATCTGTCATGCGCTGACCTTTGTGTGTTCATGCATTTGTCAGCGTTAAATGTTTTTCCTCCAAAATCAATCCGAACAGCTTGTGCAGAAGTAAAACTACTCGTTTGACTGTGAAATGCCCAAACATTCAAAGCAGTCCGATATCATAGGGAGCCGTGTGAGTCTTCTGCAGTTCTGAAGTGACTGAGGATCTAATGTACACAACCCTGATATAAATATCTGCACCCTTTGAGTGCGTCATTGTGAGGCAGAGGATGTCCTGCAGGCAGGAGCTTCATCTCTTGAGAGAGAGAGAGGTTTGTAATAAGGTCACTCACTCTCTCTTTCAGAAACCAGACGCCACTTCAGTCTCAGATCAGGTGTGACATAATGAGCTCAAATCATGTGATTTGTTGAGGAGAGGTGCACTATCACAGTGATTAAAACTACAATACTGCCTTGATGGTGATAAAACAGATCCTAAGCAATTTGAACAAATTAATTTAGAAAATAGGATTATACACTTAGTTCAATAAATAGCTTAATTTATGGATGACAGACAAATATGCAACACATTAAGTTTATTAGTTTGTTTATGTTAAACCTAATTAAAATTAATGGAAATTTTAAATTCAACTTATAATTAGTTAGAAGATTCTATTGTGTTCGATATTTTTAAGTAAGAATGTTAAGTGAACTCATATATTTGAATAGGCTACAAGAAAAGTTGGCAAGTTAGATTTACTTAGAGTTTGTTGCAAAAATGTTGCATGTAGGCTATTTTAAGTAGGCTCAAATATGTTTTCAGTGTAGAACACCTTAGAAACCGCATAGCAATCATGGTGGCACGTTTTGCACGGCAAACACTTAAAAATATATATATAGTTTTATTTGCTCTCTGGTGAGTTCTGCTGTCTCTAAATTGGATTTTATTTTTCATGGTCTGGTCATTTTCAGTTGAACTCTCCTCCGAGAAAGATCCGACTCTAGACAGACGGTTGCTACATCCTAATTTAACATCTTATATACAACCAAAGAGGAAACTCCTGCCCTGGAACCCATTGCTCGAGTGTTTTTGTCCGTTATTTGCAGCTGGATGTGGGGTGTTTGTTCTGCCAGTGCTGTCTAACGATGGCCAAGGGAAAAAGAAGAAATTGGATGGGAGCAAATAAGAGACTGGAGAGCGCAAGAAGGGGATTTCTGTGTAAATGACAGTGGTATATCGGCTAAAATGCTTGGTTTGTTTACACACAGTAGAGAGTGGTGGAAAATAAGCGATAGAGCTGTTTGGATGCCTCCATCTAGTGGTTCAGAAAGAGTATTTCAAATCTCAAGTGACCGGATCCTGGCAATTGAACGTACGAATCATTTTAACGAATCGGCAGTGTTGGGGAAGCTACTCTGAAACTGTAGTTTGAGAAGCTACAAGCTACTCATTAAGCTAAAGTAGTTTAACTACAGTCAATCTACCCGTTTAGAAAAGTAGTTAGCTACACTACAAGTTACAATCAAAAAGTAGCTAGCTACATCGAAACTACTTTTGCTTTTTGAACAACGTATAATATAAATAACTGAATAAGTGTCTGAGGAATGTTTAAGTAAAATATTTAGTGTTTAAAACAAGGCAATGCAATTACGATTTCAAAGAGTATTGTTTTATTACACACAACACTAAAATATCTCTGACTGTTTGTCAAAAGTGCAACAAATAGCCTGGAACATTGCAAGAACGAAATATACATCCAATTGCATGTAGAACATTTTCTCAAAAATACTGATTGAACAAATAAGGCAATGAGTAATTAACGTTAGTTGTTTCTCCATCCTCCAAATCTGCCGTCACGTCTGTACAGTAATGATGTCGATGCTTCAAAACGCATGCGCAAATTTGAAATAATACTTTTAATAAAAGTATTTAGTATTAAAAATATCTAAAGTAATAATAAAAGCAGCAAAAAGGAGTAGAGCACATATCCATAGTTTTAACTATGCCTGATCCAAGTTCAGTGTATAAGGAGTTACAGAGTATTGTGTAATATCTTTGTAGTATTTTAAAAGTCTTCACATTCTGTTGCACTTCACCATGTAAATAACTGTAAACATTAATGGCACCTAAATATATTTCTTATTTTAAGCATTTCTCTGTAATAGTTCTTGTTTGTTTTTGTGCATTATATAGGTTATTATAAAACATTTATGCCAATAAAGTTTGAAGTTATAATAACTACATACAGTACATTGTCAATCTCTGCAAACCATATTATGCATGCCAACTCAAAAAACAAACTCATACCAGTGATATCTTTTATTTCAAAACAAGTTTGAAAAATTGTGTAAAGAGATATTCAGATAATCACCTACACACAAACACACACGCACATCCACTCACACACATCAAGTACACACACTCTCACACACGTACACTCTCACACATTCTACTCAGCCTGAAATTCCCCTCCATCATTGAAAAAACTAGCCCTCAACCTCCTTCACGGAAGAAAATGCATGCAGGACTCCCCTTCTGCCATCACCTACACACCCAGGTGGGCAGTCCTTGTGTATTTCAGTACAGTGCAAGCACAGTCAACGAGGGCACCTGGAACTCTT
Source organism: Hybognathus amarus (assembly GCA_030378365.1). Classification (NCBI taxonomy): domain Eukaryota; kingdom Metazoa; phylum Chordata; class Actinopteri; order Cypriniformes; family Leuciscidae; genus Hybognathus; species Hybognathus amarus. The sequence goes on along the minus strand of JAQIUQ010007693.1, from coordinate 3,802 downwards.
GCAATCCACTTCACAACACCTAATTTAGATAAAATACAGAACAAACAATATTGAATCGAAATAGAAAATTATTTTGATGTGGTAATACATCAGCCATATGGCATGCTGGTGTACTGACAGAATGGACAGCTACTACTGCTATACCCCCTCACAGTTGTGTACATTTTTGCAGGGGGAATGGCTCCTAAAACCTTGGATTTATGAAGTAAACAACAACAAAAAATAGGTGAGAGATGGAGGACTAGAGTAAGTGTTAGAGAATAATTATCAGCAAACATCAAAATATATATGAAGTAAAATAGCAAAAGTGGTACCCTGGGAATATAAATGAGGATGACAATGCCAAGGATAAGCAAAGAGAATGAAGTATAGAGCATAAGAATAAGCATATTTTTTTCATGTTCAATTAAATAAATGTAATCTTATTCATTACAAAATAGATTACATTTAATCAATTTATTTATAGGAAAAAAAGTCTTACACTATAACTTTGTATATTGTTACTATTAACTTTTAAATCATGTTTTTCTTCTGGTTCAGTTTTAACACTAATATCCTCCTAATCCCACCAAAACCACACTAATATACACGCATACACGCGCGCGCACGCACACACACACACACACACACACACACACACACACGCACGCACGCACGCACGCACGCACACACGCACACACGCACACACACACAGGCCAACGATGCTTTTGGGAAACGCTGCCCTAGTTATTTGTGTGATATGGTGAGTAAAGTTACACAGTCTTATTGTTATACCACTTCATTGTATCATCACACTAAACGCCACTTCAGAATTAAAATTTGTAAATAAAATCAGAGGGAAAAAAGAGGCTGGAGGCCGGAGGACTGGAGGCCGGAGGACACGGAGGTAAAAAAAAATATTTTTTTTTTTAAAATTAAATCCATCCATCCATCCATCCAGTCAGTTTGGGCACCATGGCGCCTGCCCTTGCTCCCCTTTCAGTGTGGCCTCGGGCGGGCGCCATGGTCCCCGAAATGGAAATCGGAGATATACATCTTGTTCGGCTTGAGCCAGGGATCGCAGTGATGCGAAAATCGTGATTCTAGCTCAAACGGTCTAGGAGTTATGCGCAATTTAGTACTTTTCGATTTTCACCGTCCCTCCAGGGGGCCATGTGGAGGAGTGGGAGGAGTTGGATCTGGATCGGACTCCTCCCATGTGGAGGAGAAATCCACAGGGAGGAGTTCGGATCCAGATTCCAGCTCCTCCCTGTGGATTTCATGTTCTGCACACCACTTTACCATGGAAGCTTGTTTCTTTTTTCTTGAAAATGGAAAAAAATGTAAGCCCTCTAGTCTGCTTCTGTTTTTGTGCAAAAAAAAATATTCTTCAATCTTCTTGAAACTCTGGATTCTGATAGAGGGCCATGGGACTTAGACCTGAGTGCAAAATGGAGGCTTTAGACCCTTCCAGAGCTGAGATATTGAGATCCCACATAGCATTTATGCCATTATAAATATCTCTCAGCTCTGGAAGGGTCTAGGGCCTCCATTTTTGCACTCAGATCTAAGTCACATGGCCCTCTATCTAGAATCCAGAGTTTCAAGAAGATTGGAGAAACTTTTTTTTTTCGCACAAAAAAAAAAACATAAGGGGTACCACTGTCGTTTTTTTTTGTGAAAAAAAAAGTTTCTCCAATTTTCTCTGAAAACTCTGCGATTCTACATAGAGGGCCATGGGACTTAGACCTGAGTGCAAATGAGGCTCTAGACCTTCCAGAGCTGAGATATTGAGATCCCACGTAGCATTTGATGCCATTATAAATATCTCAATATCTCAGCTCTGGAAAGGGTCTAGAGCCTCCATTTTCTGCACTCAGATCTAAGTCACATGGCCCTCTATCAGAATCCAGAGTTTCAAGAAGATTGGAGAAACTTTTTTTTTTCGCACAAAAAAAAAAAAACATAAGGGGTACCACTGTCGTTTTTTTTTTGTGCAAAAAAAAAAGTTTCTCCAATTTCTTGAAACTCTGTATTCTGATAGAGGGCCATAGGACTTAGACCTGAGTGCAAAAATGGAGGCTCTAGACCCTTCCAGAGCTGAGATATTGAGATCACACGTAGCATTTATGCCATTATAAATATCTCAGCTCTGGAAGGGTCTAGGGCCTCCAGTTTTGCACTCAGGTCTAAGTCCCATGGCCCTCTATCAGAATCCAGAGTTTCAAGAAGATTGGAGAAACTTTTTTTTTCTTTTTTTTAAGTGTGTTTTAATTATAGGCCTACTTGGCTTTTAGTGTTTGCGTTTGTATTATGTATAAAGTAAAAATAAGGTAGCCTAAGGTCCGTGTAACTCTTCACAATTCAATTTTCAGACCATAAAATGCAAATGAAAAATGGAAACCAGACATTCATTTTTCATTTTTCATTCATTTTTTTCTTGTTTTTCCAGTTACATTATCATGTACTTTTTTCTCCTGTTTTTCAATTTTACTTGCGCTAAATTGTGACTTCAGAAACAAACATTTGGATAAATGAAATCTAAATGATTTTTTAATTTTCGTCTTGTAATTTGCGCCGTGGGCGGTACCATTAGCACGGGGGCGTGGCCGTTTAATATTATTTCATTGATGCAACTGCTTTATTTACACTGCATGCACGTTGAGGAGAAGTTTAAAAGGTGGAACTTGTTTATTTTTAATGATGAATACCATCCGGAAATGACAGTGTCAATAAAGTAAAATCAAAGTCATGTGAAATACTATTTCCTACATTGAATAAACTAAATACAAAAATTAAATAAAAACATGAAAAGACAAACAAAGCAGTGACAAACTAAAGTTAAACAAAAATGTGAAAATGTTTACATATAGATACACATTTAGCAGCTTTGTGATGATCACATGTAGGCTATACATAGTTCCCACATGACGTCACGACATACGGGCATTTGCCGAGCCGGCGCCATTGCTGCGGGGAAAACATTAGAAGAAACAATACGAGTTGAACGAAGTGAAATGAGTTTCGTGCTATATAGTGAAAATGTTCATCCCCTGCTGGGTCAATGGATGATAAAATCGTGCCGGAGGTTCAGATAAACCGGGATTTTACACTACACCCGTCATTATAGACTCCATGGATGTGAGAAGACTAAGCTTTTGTCCGAACAACGACGGAGATTATGGCTGGCGAGGATAAAGGAAAGAAACTCACTCAAAACACGCAAGAATTTGTTTGACAAAAGCACAATGTTGTGTTTTAATGCGAGTGTAAACATGTACAAGTTAACACATTGCAGTTTGAAAAATGTCCTGTATGAACAAAATGACGAGGTATTAAAAACACAAAACAACCTTGTTTCCACTGTTTGATCTCACATTCTAGCATTGCGATACTCAGATTATGTCCCTATACCCGCGTATAATGTAGTTCCGCATTACATTAATTAAATTGCACGCGAGTTATTTATTTTTATATTCATGCACCAAACCATGACGCCCGCAAGTACATGCATATCACAGAAAGCACCGGTGACTGTTTTAAGGGGAACATGAATTAAGTTGTGCAGGCTATGGCTTTTTGATTAGCATCATGCCTCTTCGCTATTATAAGTTACTTTTCCATTGATTGCACTTGAGCAAACGTTCACCGAACCAACCCCACGTCAATCTGATTGTATGCTTCTAGTGATTTCCAGACTTTGGAATTGATGTGTAAAACTCCCCACCTATACCAGATAATGCTACACATGAAAATACTGAATCTAGGCAAAGCTGCATAATCATTGTCATAACAATACTGAACTGAACCAAGAAGCACATCC